>PVKZ01000672.1:0-96060 GCA_004027375.1 Macroglossus sobrinus | reverse complement strand
AGGGATTGGCAAAGAATATTCTAAGTGGTGAAAAGCAAGTACCTACAACCAAGATTACTCTACTCAGCAAAGCTATCCTTTAGAATCAAAGGATGGATAAAGAGCTTCCCAGACAAGAAGAAGCTAAAGGAATTCATTACCACAAACAAAGCCAGTGTTATAGAAATGTCAAAGGGATTTCTTTAAGAAGAAGAAAAAGTATGTATTAAAAATATAAATAATAAAAATGGCAATAACTACATATCTGTCAGTAATTATTTCAAATGAAAAAGAATTAAATGCTCCAATCAAAAGATAATGTGGCTGAATGGGTAAGAAAATAAGACCCTTACATATGCTGCCTACAAAAGACTTACTTTAAATCAAAAGACACACACACAGTGAAAGTAAAGGGATTTTTTAAAAAGATATTTTATGAAAATGGAAATGAAAAAAAAATCTTGGGTAGCAATACTTATATCAGAAGAAATGGACTTTAAAAGAGAGGCTATAATAAAAAATAAAGAACAACCAAGTAATTCTACTTCTGCATATTTATCTAAAGAGACCCAAAGTACTACTTTGAAAAGATACATGTTCATTGCAGCGTTATTTACAAGCCAAGATATAGAGCTCACCTGTGTGTTCATCAATGGATGAACAGATAAAGAGGTGGTACACATATACAATGGAATATTAGTCATGAAAATAAATAAATAAATAATAAAATGTTACCTTCTGCAACAACATGAATAGACCTGGAGGCTATTGAGCCAAGTAGAATAAGTCAGACAGAGAAAGACAAATTCCATGTGATTTCACTTACATGCGAAATCTAGGGAATAAAGTAAATAACAAAACAAAAACAAACTCATAGATATAGAGAATATTTTGAGTTTTGAGTTTTGGGTAGTTTGATACAAAAGAGGAAGGGATTAAGAAGTATAAATTTGTAGTTATAAAATAGTCTGAGGGATTTAAAGGACAGCATAAGGAATGTAGTTAATAATATTGTAATACCTATGTATGGTGTCAGATGAGTACTAGATGTATTGGAGTGACCACTTCATAAGTTATATAAATTTCCAATCACTATTTTGTACATCTGAAACTAATATAATATTGTATGTTAACTATAACTAAAAAATTAAAAGAATTAAAGTTAAAAAAATAATTAAGAATATATATATATTTTTGGCTTAAAGCCCATCATGAAAATAGACTCCTTACAATATAGTAGTTGCATCAAAGTTGGAAGAGAGCAATGTAAAAAATGTGAAAAATGCCTAAATGAAAGTGAAAACTTGTGATTGGCTAAAAGGTAGAGAATTCCTTGTAGTTTAGTTTAATTCTGATAACAACAACAAAAAGGGTTCAGAGGCATCAGAAATACAAGAAGTATATCAGAATCATCTGAATTAAAATCTACTTGTGTGGGGGGAAAATAGCAGTCTTAGGTGACAATAAACCCTGCTTATGGAACATAACTGCTTAAATAAATGATGCAACCTGAGATAAACAGGCCTTGAACCACTGCATACAATATTTTAAGGTTATATCTAGAGTGTGTACTTTGTTCTTGATGCAGTTATTGACAAATGGGAAAAGTCTGAAATTTTAGAATAGCTTTATGTAAGAAAGACCTTGGGATGTTATTCAGAGATGTAGAAACCAAAGAAGAGACCATGTTTTCTCCTCCTGTGGCCTATTGATACTTCATACTCAACTTGTCATAGAATTGAAGATTATTCTCTCGAATTTGCTGCTTCTTCAATATTTTCTGTAAAGACATAAAGAGAATACCATTGTTAAGTTTAAAAGGAATAATGTGACACTTAGCTATGAGCTTGGTACAGAGTAAGTGCTTAATAAATAGTGTCTTAGTTACATTGATTATATATATCTCTTCATTTAACTTTTCAAAGAACTTTATGAGGTAAGTATTATCACTACCTACATATTTAGATGAGAAAATTTAGTGTGATAGAAATTAATGATTGAGCCAAGACAATGCAGGCTTTGAAGTAGTAGAGAAAACTAAGGTCTTTCTGACCTCAGAGAAAGCTTATACTGTTAACCAATAATTGATACTGCCTCTAGAGCATGTCTAATACAATTGGATAATGACTATGAAGTGAAAAAAAAGATTATAATTTTCACATTACTTTTATCTTGTTCTGAAAGGCTCACTACTTTACCTTGGGTCTTTAAAGCTTCTAGCACCACTCCTTTATATTGTGAATGTTCTTCTCAACTAGAGACACAAGAACTGCATTAGCTCTTAAATTGGATACATGTCCATAATACTGTTTTCTGACTGAACTTTTTAGCACTTCAAAGACTTGAAGTACAGTTTAAGGGGGTTTAGCTGTTACTGAAATTGAATGTCCAGCACCATTGTGTCCTGGGTTTTTGTCTCCACTTTGGATGATATTTACAGAAGTAATTATTCTACTTGAGGCTTACAAGGATGTGTGTTATCATGAAACAAACAATAAAGATTGACTTCTTGAGATGTATTATCGATTACTTATTTCCCATTAGTATTCCTCACTGAGAACAACTTACTGCCTTCATTTTTTATCCACTATAGCTTTTTGATTAATAGAAAGGTAGAGAAACCTTAGATCTAACTCTTCCAAGTTTAATAACCAGTAAACAACAAAGAACCACTTCTAGTTCTTAAAAATGTCAACACAAGAGAGCAGAAGTAGAGTTAGCTGTTGCCAGGCACTGATTACACACTCCCAAAGTGGTCATTCTCCAAAGAGCCTCATAGGGTATATTGAGGAGAATCACAATTTCCCAGTGAGGAATATACATTCTTCTATGTCTCCTCTTTTGACCATATGAAGGAGTAGACATCTATCCTCTGCTTAAATTTCCCAAGCATTTCTTAATTGTATTTTGCTAGTTAGGACTTGCTGGTTATTGGTCTCATCTTTTAGTTAGAACAATACATCTGCTTATTTTTCTCCCTTTTATCATATGTTAAGTAGTCTAGCATTATGTGCTAGATTCATACATAGGAATCAGGATTAATAAATGTCACAGCTCCTGTGTTTTGTATTCAATACAGCTTCTGGTTTGAGAAACTCAGGAGATGCTTAATAGATACTTTTAACTTGATATGCTTAAGAATGGAGAAAGAAAATGAGGAAGCCCTGTTTTTCTTTTTTTTCCAGTAATAACTACGAGAAGCATCTGAATCAGCACCACTTATGATACATGGAACAGGAGCAGCAACAGTTACAATCCATTCTAAGTCAGTAATATTTGTTGTGTTCTGGGAGCCATAAACTAGATAGATAACAAATGGATGAAGGAAACTGATCTTTAAGACAGAGAGAAATTGTGCGGTTTATGGGAACTGAAGAGGGCATGTTACATCTAAATCAAGACTCTAAGAACAAAACAAACAAAAAGTACCACAGAACTGTAGGTTTCTAGGTAATGGGCTCTGGTTACAGACAAACTGGGACAAGTTCAGAGGAAAGCATCAACGAGATCAGGGTTTCAACCATGTCTTTTGAGGCATAGTTGGAGCTGGATACTATACCCTACCTACATAAGAGAGAACTTGAGTAGAAGATAATATTTTCTTCAGATATATGAAAGACTGGCCAGAGTAGAATAAGATTTACTCAATGTCTAAGAACAGTATTTGGAATTCAGAGAAAGAGAGAGAAAGAAAGAGAGAGACAGACAGACAGAGAGAGACAGAGACAGAGAGACAGAGGAACAGATACAGAGACAGAGACAAGAGGCGGAAAGAGAGAGGGAGAGCATGAAAATTTATGTAGTCTTTTATTGGTTACTGATATTTCATCTACTGCTGAAATATAGACCAAATTGATTATTTTCTCAGTAAGAAAGACATAAAAGGAAGGTTTTACTGAGTCCATTTTATCAGCTTTTTGTTGGGTTTAGGAATCCTATCAAAAAATTGCTGTATCAGTATATATTACTTAAAAAAATGAGCACTTGGATGAGACATTTTTGTTTTCTTGGTTACAATTTTGTAGCATGTCAGTAGCTGATTTTCCCCCCTTCTACCACAGATTGTTATAGTATTTAATGTTTATGTGTTTTCTCTCAGTGCTAACTGGGGCTATGGCCAACATTCTGATTGGGAGTGGGTGGTTGGGTTGAAATCTATATATATGATGGCTGAACAGCTGTGATAATCTATGTTTTTGAGGCAATAATAATGAATAATGCAAATTTAGCTATTAAAATAGAATGAAGGGATGACATCTTAGTGGTTGGGAATTTTAAAGAAAAGTTAAAGTTTTAGAGTTAAAGTGATAATACCTATGGTTAGGTGTCAACATTATTTACTCACCGTGCTCTTTGTTTAAAATGAAAATGCAGTGCTTTTGATTTAATTCCTGAAGAACAGGTGACAGGAAGTCTATCTGATGTTATCTTCTCTAAATTAGGTCAAGTGTTTCTGTTGAGTGCTCTCATAATCCCCTATATCTTTTCATTGATATGTTATTATAACTCATTGAATCATTATCATCTTTCACAAGCATGTTGACTCAATGAGGCCGAGTCATCATTGAATTTCCAGCACTGAGCATACTGTAGGTATGTTAGATAGTAGACTTTTAGCAGCAAGTGAGGGGAAAAGTAACTCTAGCAGCCTTTAGCATAAAAGGTAATTTATTGCTCAATGTAACTGAAAAGTCATGATAACTGAAAAGGCATGACTGGATCCAAGTATGCAAGGAGATGTCTCCATCTCTTGAACCATTTTTCCTCAGTGCTGGTGTTAATTTTAGGCAATCTCTTCCTTTGGGTGTTATAATGGCCAACAGAAAACCCCAGGCTTACTGAGAAAAGAGTTTCTCTTCCTCATTGTTTCTAGCACAAGTGCAGGGTGCTAAAGCATTTTGCTTTAGTGAGGTCATTTGGGATGACATGTTCTCCTGAGTGATTCACTGTCATTGTAGGAATAGAAATATAGTAATTGACATGAGTTGTCTACAGACAAAGGACCTGCCAAAGATGTGGAAATAGAAGGCTTTGAGTGACAACTTGGCTTAGATAAGAGGAGAGAAAGGGGAAGACATTTTGGCCAGGTAAACTTCAAAAGCAAATACAAAGAAAGGATCATGAATATGGAGAAACTAAAGAAGTAAGTAACTGGGGGAAATAGAATTTTACCCCAGTTTTCTAAATGTGAATGACACTTACTATTATGCCACATTGCACTCTTATGAATGCTATTTTATGCCATTCTTTATACCTTTATAAATTAAACAACTTCAAACACTGGGTAGGGTAAGATATCTCTAAACCATCTGGAGAAGGCAGAGGAGTTGATAGTTTTAGCATTCATATATTGATTGAGCAGATTTTACCCATTAGGTGATAAAGTTAGGTGTAACTCTAAAGTTGTTAAAGCAACAAAAGAAAGATAACAAGTGAGTCAGTGTGATTTCTGAAAATAGAAAGCAGATATATTAATCTATAAAGACAATGACTTTGAAATGAATCTCAAAGCAGAAATTAACTTACAATTCTTACACAAATAATTTTGAGATAAAGTAGTATGACACTGCTTAATTCATTCTTGTTTAAAAATGCAAATGTTATTGGTTCATTGACTATATACTATTTCAGAGGAGATCAATGACAGACCTTTCATATTTTAATTTCCTTAAGTAATTATATGCCTTCTACCCCCTTATCTCCATAGCTACTGATGTTCTACTTGTCCTCCCAAACACATATCTACATAATGTCCATACATGTACAGAAGCAGAATATCTGATGTTCCCAGATATGTGAAAGATAACATTATGCCACATGTGTTTACAAAGAGCATTTTGAGTTGGTGTCTTTGCACTGAGGTCATTATCTCTGTTGAAATTTTAAATGCATGCAAAAATATCATCAAGTAGTTCAATTTATGATTTATTATTAATTGTCACTAAGATTTACTTGAAGACTTACTATGTGTCAAACACTGATGTCAGGTACTCTAAAGGTGTGATCTAATTTAATTGATTAACTTAATAGTGGTACAAATAGAATAGAGGTAATTTATTTAGCTCCTTCTTTGGAATTCACATTTGGAATAAGGTTATTACTTTTTTATCTCCCTCCTGAATTAAAATAAGTGGCCAGGACATTTAGTGTGTGTTTCCTCTCCAGATGCATATCACTTAGGGTCTGTCTACAACCATGAACAAGGTAGTTGTGAGTTTTTGTCCCAGTCAGATGTTTCAGGCCACATTCAAAGTCAGACAAATGTGTCTAGCGGTGCAGTCACCATTTGTACTAATGACTTTGTCTTCAGCAGAACAAAATAGCTTCACTAAGCAGTTAAGAAATGTCCAAATTGTTCTTTGGTTGAGATGGGGGTAGGGACCTTCTCTTAAAACAATGGTTTACAAAAAAAAAAAAACAACAATTTTGTCCATACTTTAGTCCTAAAAAAAAACAAATACTCAGTTTCTAAATCATATTTTTTTAAGTAATAAGTGAGAAATAATTTTTCTAATGTGATCAGAGATAGTTGTTAAGTTTGAACACTTAAGTTTCTACTTAGTGAATAATTCTTATACTAAAATAGAAGTTCCAATTTTCCACTGAGGTCTCACTGGGAGTTAATTTGTGTCTGTTTTTGTGGGCCAATTACCATAAAGTACTATAATATGGGTTTCATCTTAATGTTGACACAGTAGCCTCAATTAAAATAATTGTCATTAACCTATTTGGTCACACTTATTTCTGGTCATTTAAAATAATTTCTAGACTTTTGAATATAGAGAGATGGTGTGCTTAATGTTAATCAAACTAAAGAAATTTTAAAAAAACAACAAAGAATGATCAATTTTGGGTTTTTATCTGGAAATGTAATGATCTGCTTCTATGACTTGGCTTGCTCCACAGGAAGAGAAAATCACTTCTGGCCAGCTGTTGGTTCTGCAACATCTTGGCTATCTCTATCAGGAGGAAATACTTTTCCTTATCTCAGGCAGGAAAGAATTTGGAATTTGGAGAAGTATTGAAGGAAAGGTCAGGTCTGTTGGGAAAGGACATATAAAACAGCTGATGAATATTACTTTTGTTCTTGTGAATCATTGGCTATTTTATATTTAAGACAGCATCTAGAAAAATCTCTAAAGTTCATGTAAAAAGTATTGGTCTTTGTTATTAAAAAAATTCAGATGATAAGTTATGTACTGGTAAGCTTCAAGGTTTATAATGGTTAATAATTTATTTTCAACTCTATCAGAAAGGTAAAATAAAAAGTAATTTAGCTAATGAGTGAACCTATCTAACTGCCCAGCATCCAGATTGCAATGAGGCTCTAATATCTTTGATTATTTTTATATTTAATAATATTTATCGATTGATTAGAGTAATAATGGCAATTTTGTTTCTTTGGCAAAATGGCTACCCAGTGAAGGTAAATTTGAGTAAACGTTAAAAGGTGAGTTATTAGTGAGGTTGAGGCCATAGAGATAAAACATGTTTCTTGATGTGATTGAAAGGGAAGCAGTCAACCTGTATTCATAAGCTTGAGAATTTCTGATGGTATCATTATATATTTCCTTCTCAATGCCAGGCCATAAATGTCATTTAATGTGTGTGCTTTAGCAGATAGTTTTATTCTAGTGTAAATAACAACATGGTTAGTAGAATAATCACCATTTAGGATGGGACAAAATAAATTAAAAAGCTACTTAGCCTTCAGTGATTCTCATTTTCTAAACCCTGGCCAAGCCTGACAGTGGTGTCTTTCTCCAACTCTAACACTTTGCATTTTCCAGAAGTAAAATAAGGGGGATAATTTAAAAGAAAATAATAAGAAATAATCAGCACAATAAGCCAGCATTGCATTAATATATGAAGAAAGAAGGACACATCTCACTGCAAATGATGGAATAAGGACTTCAAATGTTCTTTCCTTTGTAGAAAGCAGTGAGAAATTGAGCAAACTTCTAAATCAACTTTTTCAGAACTTTGGAAATTAACAAAGACTTGCAAATATCTGGGGAGTATTTATTCAAGGAATATAGCTTAATCTTCATGAGAAAATTGAGCTTTGTTTCATTTTAACTTATTTTATTGTCATCTTCCTCGCTATAGCTACACAATAGCATTGAAAACCAACAGACAAAAATTATGGTAAAAACCAGCAGGCATTGCTGGAGGGGGAAGAATGTGGTTAGAGTTTCTTTGAAACCATGTTCCCAGAGAATTGTCATTATTTGACTTATTTGGTCTTCTGGGAAGACCCTACTTGCAAGATGCCTTTATTTGACTTTACTTACACCTTACCTAGTGAAGAAAGCCTTAATGAAGAAAGTATTTTTCCTGAGGATATTTGTGAAAACTACAGACAGCAAATGTTTAACTTTGTTGCTACTTGAGGCAATGGACAACAGAAGAAACTGGGAAGTCTATAAAGGTTTTGAAAAATTCCAACGACAATTTAGAAAGCCATGCACTTGTGTATGGCTATGCACATGCCCAGGGCTATGTGCATGCTCAGGAAATACCTAAGATATATTTCCTAATCTCTCACCTATAGCTGATCTTAAGACTTTAAGTATAAAGTAAAGATTAAGTTAAAGTTGTCAACTGGCTGGCTAAGTGTTACTGTGTGTCCCAACATGCACACAGAGCCCCTCAGCAAAGACTGGGATATCTATTGGTTTCAAGTGCTTAAAGAAATTTCTGTTTAATAATTAGCAACCACAAAGATAACTGAACAGATACTTTATTGACCAAATAAGACAAAGAATATTGATTTTACAGAATTAGTTTAGAAGTCACTAAGCAAACAAATAACAATTAGCAATAACAACAAACCTGGGAAGGGGAAAACATCTTTTTTGTCTCAGCATTTCCCCTGCAATTTAATTCCCTTCCCCGACTTCTACCCCTGACCTATGGATGTTGCCATCTTTCTTTGTTTAAGAATTGTATCTCTGAAGGTGGGGCATCTCCCCACATGAGCTCGTGGCATGCACCTGGGACCTGGCACTCCTGGAACCTGGCACTCTCAGCACACTCAGGGGGCCTGGCACACCTGGGGCCTGGCGAACCTGGAGTATGGTTCGTGGCTCTACCTGGGGCGCGAACCCAAGACCTTCTGTGTGTTAAGCAGACATGCTAACCACTACACGATGGAGCTACCTCTGTCCTAGCATTTTTACATTATCTTATTTAAATGTCCAGTTTTCAACAAAAATTATGAGATATGAAAAGAAACAAAAATGTATAGCCCAAACACAGGAAATAAACAACTAATAGAAATTGTCCCTGGAGAAACCCAGATGTTGAAAAAAGTAAAGAATTTAAATCAATTATTTTAAATAAGTTAAAAAAACTAAGGAAAATCATGTTTATAAAGTAAAAGAAATATGAAATATATGAAAAAAATGGAGACTCAATTAAAATATAGAAATTATAAAAAAGAATCAAGTAAAAATTCTGAAGCTAAAAAATATAATAACTGACATTTAAAAAATTATTAGAGGCCTCAATATCAGATTTGAGTGGTTGAAAGAAAGAATCATTGAAATTTATCATAGGTCAATTGAGATTATCCATTCTTAGGCACAGAAAGGAAAAGGCAGGCAGAAAAATGAACAGTCTCAGAGACCTGTGGGACACTCAAGTATATTAACATACACATAATGAAAATCCCAAAGGGAGAAAAGACTACAAAGGAAATAGGAATATATTTAAAGAAATGATGTCCAAAACATTTCAAATTTGAGGAAAAACATTTATCTACACATCTAAGAAGCTCTGAGTAGAATAAACTCTAAGAGATTCAACTTAGAAAAATCATAATCAAATTGTTAAAAAACAGAAATCAAAGAGAGAATCTTGAAGCAGCAACAGAGAATTGACTTAACACTTATGAGATCATTAATAAGATTAACAAATGATTCCTCATTGGATGTTGTAGAAGCCAGGGGCACTGATATTGTATATTCAGTGTGTTCAGCGAAAAAGACTATCAGCCAATAAATTCATCAAAACTATCTTTTAGAAATAATGGAGAAATTAAGATGCTGATATAAACAAAAAGCTAAGAGTCTCCTATACATAAAAATGAACTCAAAATGGTTCAAAGACCTAATGTAGCATCTAAAACTATAAAAAACTTAAAAGACACAGTTTAAAGCTTCATGACCTTCTATTGCACAATGGTTTCTTAGATGGGCTACATAAGCAACCCAAGAAAAAAATAAGTCAAAAAACACCATCAAGACAGTTAAAAAATAACCCCAGAATGAAAAGAAATATTTTCATGTACATATACTCCCCAACACCCAATACATGTGCACACACACTGGATAATATACCTTTTCCTAATATATGTTGAGCTAATTTTTGTATATTGCATGAGGTGATATAGAACCTCATTCTTTTGCATGTGCATATTCAGTTGCCCCATACAATTTGTTGAAAAAAAATATTATTTCCTAATTGAAATCTCTTGGCACCCTTGTTGAAAATCAATTAACCATACATATATGGGTTCCCAATTCTATCCCATTGACCTATGTGTATTTCCTTACACCGTTACAATATCAGCTTGATTTCAGCTGTAGATTTATGGTAAGTTTTGAAATTGAGCTTAGGAGGCAATATAAGATGTGGATTTGAGGGAAGTGATCATCAATTTAAAAAGCAGCTACCATGTGGACACATTACAACCTTACGTTCAATGTCTCAACTGAGGAATTTCCCAAAGTGTATTTTGAAAATTTTATATATATTCAGGAATGCTAGTTTGTGTGATAGGATGAACAAACATTACTTGGGAGTATAACATTTCTGAAACTTTAATCGCCAGGTACGAATGCAGTAGTTTTTGCTATAGTCATTTACCAGTTCTTTTTTTTCCTAATAATGAATTCACCTCAAATACCTGTTTCAAATAGCAACTCTGTATTAAGTCATGAGTGTTATCTGTGATATTATGGATTTAATGTGCTGACAGTATATCTTCTAATACATATTAAAATAAATTTATAATTATTAAAAATAAAGATTGTCTACTTAACACCTAAAAAAAATTGGGAGCCATAAAGCATATGGATACCCTATTTTGGGAGATACTGCTATTTGGAGTGAACCTTCCTCCTGTGAGGAGTTATTGGTCCATGTCAGTGCAGAGCTGATCAAGAAGGGAAGTTTGAATGGTGAGATGCCCAGTTGTAAGAATGCACAAGAGGCAGACATGAGAATGAAAAGGGAGGCACCAACTTTATTGTACAGAGTGCAGTTCTATTGGGAGAAGGGCAGTTCTACTGGGTGAAGCACAGTATTGCACACACTTCTTCTACTCCCCTTCTTTTGCTCCTTTTCTTTTCTCCTGGAAACCGCATGGCTCCACACATAGCAGAGTACAATAGTGGCATTCAGCCACACATATATGATACAATAAGCTAAAGTATGTTTACATATTTTAAGTGCAGGTGCCCTATGACACTAATGTAACATTCTAAATCCAGGATCCTATTCCTAGCTGTGAGCCTGGATCAATGCCAGACCTGGGACCAGCCAGGTCTGGGACCCACATTCTACCTGTACAGGGTCATGGCGCAGGATCTGGCCCGAAGGGCGCTACCTTGGGCCCACAATCCACTTGCCATTCCTGGAGTGGCTTAGCCTTGCAGGGCATCACCCTAAGGGTTATCTTTACTCACCGTCTCTCTGGGTGTTGCTCAGCATACCAGGGGCATTGTGACATGACAACTTGTGCTTGTGCCCACATCAATGATAGTCCCCATCATTCGCTACCTGTTTCATGGTATGAGGCATCTGTGTATCAGGCATCCTCAGGGAAGGGAGTCTGACCCTCTACATAGGGATTCGGTATGTCTCCCATCTCAACAGGCTCCACCAGGAGCTCTGCTTGAAACTGCACTTATCCCAGTAAGAGGTGCATTTGACCGGACAGAGGACTCACAGAGAACTGTGCCCTCTGCTCCATGTACATCCCTCCAATTGGATAGTGCAGGGATCTGTACAATTTCAGTATAAGGAATCTTCCTTGAGGCCGCTTCCACTCCTCCACAGAGTGCATAGACTACACAATGATGGGATTTAGGACTAGTTATGGTTTCACTGGCTCACAGGGCTGCTACTGGCAGCCAATTGCTTCTCAGAGACTATCGCACTTCTGTGCCTTTCAGAGAATACTGTGCTTGTGCACTGTTCTACAATTGGGACCAGAAGCCTATCGGCACCTTCCGAGAACCGTGTTTCTGCCACAAGCCCCATCCAAACCCTGCATCATCCACTTGCACTGTAAGCAGGAATGAGAGGGCTGGATCTGCAACACATAGAGTTTGGGCTTGTGCTACAGCTTGCTTTGTAGCCAGCATTAAACCCCTCTTCTATCTGGGGTTCCAATCCCACTAGGCACCCTATAGCAGTAGATGGTGCAGGGGTCAAAACCCCAGTAGTTCCAAATAAATTTGGAGCTGCCTCACAGTCTCAGGTTGAGGATATGCCTGTATCTTATCAATCACCGCCTCCAGCATTACTTTTGTCTTACCCAACCAGACAACTCACAAGAATTTCACAGAGAACCCAGGTCCCTGGGCCTTGTCCTCACCGACTATCCAACCTCAGTTGGCGAGAGCTCTAGTTCTGTAAGATACTCAGAGATTATTAACATTATATCATCAATGTAATGACACAAGTGCATTATGGCGGTCATTTCCACATGGCTAAATCTTGAACCACAAGACCATGGCATAGGGTAGGGCTGTACAGATAGCTCTGGGGGAAGGACAAGGAGTGTCCACTGCTGTTCTTCCTAGGTGAAGGCAAACTGTTCTTAACTTTCTGGAGTTATGGCAATAGAGAAAAAGGCATTTGCCAAATCCACCACATAATGGTATAGTCCAAGTTCATGTGACAACCAGTCCATAATGTGTGTGACATTAAGCATGGCAGCAGCAGGGGTGGCATAACCTTATTCAGCTCCCAACAGTCAATCATCATGAGCCAGGAGACGTCAGGCTTCTTCACTGGCCACAGGTCAACTTGCTTCCCTGCCAACTGGGTGTCCCAGTTGAATACCTAATTAGGGAGATAATCAACCAGCTGCACCTCACAGGTTGTGGCTTTCCAAGGGATAGGAGTGAATTGTTGGACACCACTGATTCCATAGCATCAGCAGCACTTTATTAGGTTGCTGCTCAATCTTTCCTGTAGTGACCCCTGCCATGAGGAGATCAAACCACATCTGCCTGCAGCTCACTCTCACAGCCCAAGGGCTGTGCACTGTTCCACTCCTGCCTTTTAGCCATGCCTCCATCTGTGCACAGGCTGGTCTGGGTGTTCAGCGGGCAGTAGGGCATGCACTTGAGTGAAAAGCTCCTTGCGCCTCCCTTCCATATCGCCCAACCTAGCCATAGTGGACATCACCTCTTGGATCCACCTATCCATGTAAGGGGCTAGCAGCACTGTCATAGTGCCAAAAGTACTGGTTGGGCCAGAAGTCCAAATCAAGTCTTTTTTATGGGTTGCAAATACTTCTTCATCAGGGCTTATATACTGGGCACAAAACACTATCTGTTGCATGCCCATTTCCTGAATTATTTAGACCAGATCTAAGCACATGGTCCATCTGCCCACTATCTCTGGCAACTTCCTCAGGTCGGCTCACACTGTCTGTGCTGCAGACAAGAGCCAGTTAGTTAATCAGGGAGCAGTTGCCTGCACACTGTGCAGTACTCGCCACATTCTAGAAGCACTGCCTGAGGGACCGTATCACCATTAGAGGCCACCCGAGTCTTGTCTTCTGCAGATAATTCAGTCCCTTAGGCCCCATCAAATCTCAGTCAAAGCAGCCACCCCAGAATCATTTCCCTGCATCTCTGGCATACCTGTTTCTCAGGTCTTGGAGTTCCATGGGAGAATACTGGATCAAGGTGTTACTTTTTCTTTTTAACCTGGGTGGCGCCGTCTGTTTGTCCCCACCCCCAGGCCAATGGCTATTCTACTTCAACCTGCTGCTGTATCACCGGCTGAGCTTCTTGCAGTACCACTGGTGGGCTTTCAGACTGGGACAATGGCAGTGACCTGTCATGACCCTGCAGCATATATACCACTGCCACCAGCTGCTTTTCCAGTGCTTCTTCCTGGAATTGTAGCTGCTGCACCCACTGAGCCTGATCCTGAACCTCCAGGGGGGCCTGCTGCAGCACCACCAGTAAGATCCAGGCCACCCGACCCACTGCCTCCTGGTAAGTTTGGGACATTTAGCTTCAACATCTCCAGGGCTTTCTGGAGATCCTCTAGACATGGCTTCACTCCATGTCTAATCTTCCACAGACATCCACGTAGCCAGAATGTGGCCACAGGATACCACTGGGAGGTGGGGGACTACATGTCCTCCACCCAGGTCTCATCTACTCTGGAATCATCTGGATCACTTTAGGCTATACACACCTTATCCTGCTGACTACGCCAAGTGTCAGTGCTGAGCTGATCAAGAAGGGAAGTTTGAATGTTGAGATGCCCAGTTGGAAGAATGCACAAGAGGCAGACATGAGAATGAAATGGCAGGCACTAACTTTATTGTGCAGAGTGCAGTTCTATTGAGGGAAGGGCAGTTATACTGGGGAGGAGTGTGGTATTGCCCACACTTCTACTCCATTTCTTGTGCTCCCCTTATGCTCTCTGGGAGACTGCATGGCTCCACACATAGCAGAGTACAATAGTGGTATTCAGCCACACATGCGTGATACAATAAGCTGAGGTATATTTACATATTTTAGGCACAGGTGCCCTACTACACTAATGTAACATTCTAAATCCGGGGTTCTATTCCTAGCCATGAACCTGGATCACAGCCAGACATGGAACCAGCCAGGTCTGGGACCTACAGACCAGAATCCTAATTTCTGTTATGTTGATTTTGCCATTTTGGGGGAGCAAGGAAAATTCAGTGGCATTATCTGAGGAATATGAGCAAAAAATATTACCTCATATTAGTCATTATTTATGGGGGCCTCGTGGAAGCAGGATGGACATTTCCTGGTCAGGTCGTCTGTTACCTAATGTTGTGGTTTGAATTGTTTATCAAAAAAAGATAGTAGAAAGTCCTAACCTCTGATACTTGTCAATATGATCTTTTTTAGAAATGAGGTCTTTTCAGATGTAATCAAGTTCAGATATGGTCATATTAGATTAAGGTGAGGCCTAAATCCAGTGACTGGTGTTCTTGTAAGAAGAGGGAAATTTGGACATACAGACTCACTGAAAGAATGTCATAAGAGAATGACATAAAAGAATGACAATAGAGGCAGAGATTGGAGTGATGGGTCTATAAGTCAAAGAACACTGAGAATTACTGTTAACTACCAGAACCTAAAAGAGGAAAGGAAGGATTCTTCCCTAGAAACTTCAGAAGGAAAATAGTCCTTTAGACACCTTGATTTCAGACTTCTAGCCTCCAGATTGTTAGAGGACACATTTTGTTGTTATATGACACCCAATTTGCAGCAATTTGTTACAAAGCCCAAGAGAAATAATACACCTAATTTTTCTTTTCCATAGAAAAGGAGATTTCTCATTTTGTTCACTGCTGAACCTCAGATCCTGGAATAGTTGCTCACATTTAGTAATACTCAATTCTAATTTTTTGAATGACTGAATCAATAAGATCTCTTAACAATGCTGAGTTACACATTTATTGTATTATTGAATAAATCAAGCATAGGAGAATTTGAGAAATATGTCAAAGATTAACTAGTAAAGTAGTGAGCCAGGATTCAAACCATCTAATTCCCAAATCCCTGAATTGCAAAATATAGAAATGGAATAAAATGAACTTTTAAAGTACCTTGAAGCTGAGAATTGTGGTTTTATGATAATATATGTTTTTAGAGGCCCTTGCTAAATATGGAGTAATTGCTTGTAATAACATTTATTAAGGTAGCAAAACTGAGACTTCTAGAGAGAAAAGTAATAAATAGTTTTTATTTTTTATTTAATAAATATTTATTATGTACCAAAAACCATACATATTTTACTTATAAGTTACTTCATAAGACTTTTCATAATATTGAAATGATTATCATTTTTATTTTACATATAAAGAAACTGAGCAAAGTAATGTCATACAAGTTACTGAAAGTCACAGTTGGAAAGTAGCCAAACCTTGATTCAATCCCAACTTTGAAACTACAAATCTTAATTACCTGAAATACTTGTATCCTTATCTTAAATGTTCCACTTTTTCTACAATTCCTAGTTCACCACTGTGAAGCCCAGGAAGCCTTCCTTCTATGGTATACATCTTGTGGTATATTCCTCATGTGTACCATTCGTTTGGCACTTATCTCTACTTTTGTCGTTAATTTGTGCACCTCTAGAGCCACACTCTTAGCCTCCCATGTGTACACACAGCAGATTCATAATCATTGTGGTCTGAATTGATGATATAAATGGTGTGAAAGAAGATGATGTGTAGATACCTAAGATACATTTTTTAAATTTTCCAGGATGACTACATTCTAAACTGGTTCAAACTACCATTTTGCCTCTGACCTTCTCAAAGTTTTTGATTACTTGCATTAGAATCTTTTGGGGTAGTTTTTTTTTTTTACCTCTAGGCTTCATTTCAGTCTTATTGAATCATAATATCTCAGGGTGGGATCTTCCCAAACTCAGCATATGTTATTTCAAATATCTATAGTGTCTTCACTTCATTGGAGACACTCTCTTTTTATCTCAAGTGTTAGTTTAGCTGTTTCAGGCTCAAAGAATAATTATTTTCACCTCAGGCTAAAAGTGGAATGCTCTTCCTTTGTGCCATCATTGAGCTTATTGGTATTTAGCACTTTGCATGTTCTAGTATACTTACATTTTTACTTGTAAGTCTTCCTTTGACATCCATGTGAGCTCTTTGGGGCCAGAATCTCCAAGTTTTTATCATAGTCCCTGGTGTATATCAGGTGGTCAATAATAAAACAGATAAATGCACAAATAAAAAGAGATAATGGGGTTAATAAGAAGTTAGGAACCCTTAATTTCTACCAAGATTTCTACCAAGAAAAAAAGGAGCCAAATATGTCATTTTTATTTAGTGTTAGCATGGAGATTACACTTTGCTCTCCTTCCATCCCTAGCCATTTTCTCAGTTGCAGGATTCAAGTTATAATTAGATTATTGGCATGCAAGTCCTGATAAGATTGTTTGTCTTACTTATCTAGTTTGAGAATGACACAAATGTAGTAAATTTAAATGTTAACGGGACAATAGCACTAGTCTACTAAATAGTTTCTAGGCAAGCTTGGCATGGTTTTGGTGGAAATGCATGAGGAAACCAGTAATGATACACACATAATTTTGCAAATTACAGTATTTCAAACAAAACACACAAAAAAATCCTTTTGGCAATACAAGCTAACTACAAATTAAGAAAACCAATATCCCATTCCCTTAAAATCTAGGATGTTTTCACTTCTTGATACCAGTGCATGTGTACCATTTAGCATGTAGGCACTTAATAAATGCTTATAGTATTTATTAATTTAAAATCTAGTAGCCTTTATATTCTTGTATGTGGGGGAAAAGTGCCTTTGGATTTTTTTCCATGGTAGTTTAAATGTTTACACAAACCTGTTTATGGAGAGGAGAAGAAAATCCACATCGTTTACCCAATCAATTTGCTAGTCATTTTTAGAAAGAGTCTTGAGTCATGACAGAAAATATTCTTAGGTTTGGTCTTGAGTTTATCTCTAACTAGCCAGGTGACCTTAGATAATACACTTGACTTTTCTTATTTTTTATGTTATACTTGTCAGAGAAGAAAAATTTTAGTCCCTTTGTTAGCTTGTTATTTTATTCTGAGGTTATAATAAGACAATGTGCTAATAAGTTTATCTTATACTTAATAAGCAGTCATGTAATAAATATCAAAAAATAAAGAAGTAAATGAAGCACTATGTATGAAAGAGCTTTAGAGGTATAGAATTACTCAAGAATATAAAGTTTGCCAAAAGGTCATAAATTTCCAAAGAAATTTTCCAAAGAAATCTGAGGAATTCAGGCTTCTTTCTACTTAGCCACAAACAGTCAGTCTCATCATCTGAGCACTGTGCTATGTAGAGTAGGTCATGGGGGAAAAGGGCCACAGACTGTATAAATTTTAATAGAAAGAGAAACAGTAAAGACTTACTGAAGAAATGATTGGACTAACGGTGTAATGTTTCAGGGAAGGCCCATAGATTGCCAATCTTTGGGAACTGAAGCAATTAAAAAGTGGTAGCAGGGTGGGTCAGGGGTGGGCAGAAAGGAACCACATCTGAAAAATCAGGTTTTTGTGCTACCGCTGAATAATTTCCTAATTATTTATAGAGTTCCATGCATTATGCATGAGGTCATAAGCAGTTTTGTGCTAGTTAATGTTTATAAATCAATTCTTCAGGAAAAAGATTCTTTATTGTAGCCTTAACTAATTTCTGTGGTACAAATAAACCTGATATGGCTGATTTCAAGCCACTGATGGTTTAACAACAGGCTTGTAAAATTACCGAAAGTTTAATAATCAGCTCTCATTAGCTAGTGTGAGCTAACTCCAGTAAAATCCTGGATAAGTTAACTATAAAGTTATAAAAACTTATTACAGAAGATTTTAAAGAGATAACAGACTCCCATGTTTTCATCACCTAGCTTCAATAATCATCCAACCATGCAAAATTTTGTTTCATGTGTACCTCACCTGTTTCTTCAATTCCCAAATGAATTATTTTGAAGCTTGTACTTCAATATGTCTTTAAAAGATAAAGACTCTTTAAAAATATAATCATAATACAAATAATACTAACAATTAGATCTAAAGTTATCTATTTCAAGTTTGTGTGTGTGTGTGTGTGTGTGTGTGTGTGCGCTTCATAATTAGAGGACATATTGTGTATTGTTGTCCCTCTTTTAGTGGTATTAAGATTGATCATTGGGTTCAATATGAAATAGATGGTATTCAATATTACCAAAAGAACCCAAAATTTGAGATAAATATTTTCTTAGTCTTGAAGATGACTTTTTACCACAAACACATAAATCAATATGTAAGTATAAATAGTTACCACATTAATCTATTTTATATATGATCACATTTGAAAGCTCTTGCTGTGTTTATTTTCTTTCACTAATTTTAGGGCTTTGACTAGAAAGCCATAAATCCAGTTTCTGATAAATTATAACTTCGTCACTAATGCCAGATTGGAAAGTGTTTCTTGTTAATTTTTCTTAGCATTAGTTTAGTAAGTAGTGAGCATTCATTTTCATTCCTTTCATGGCAATCACACCACAAATTTAGCTTCAAACTTCTGGATAATTTTATCTTTAATGTTTAATTTTTTATGGACAATGTATTACTAAGGATGTTCAAATCTGCCTGATTGTGCAGGCAGAATTAGAGGGGTGCCTAAGGTGTGGGAAGATGAACAAGTTCTATGACCTGGAACTTGGCTGCTGCTTCTAACTTTCTCTAGCCACTAGTTAGGCCTTAATACACTTAAAGGTTGCTCTTCTAATTTGAATTGTGTGAGACTTTGGCTAGAGGGTAGTTCTGTGTCCCAGTGATAAAAGAACACATAAAACAACCCAGTGCCTGATCACTCTCCCTGGCTGACAGTGAATCATGTCTAATAGCATCTCCATGCCGTTTGCGCCAATTTGCTTGCAATGGCATCCTTTTCCGTGGGCTTGCTGCTCAGCAGGCCCCAAAGCAATCTATGAATAACTTCCCAACAGATGCTGTTTATGAATTGAAGCAAATGGCTTCCCTGTTTCTCTTTTTTCTCACTTCAATAATTTTCAGTTACATTACGATGAATATTTATAGTCCTGTAGCAGTGCATAAAAATGGAGAACAAGAGGACCTGGGCATTGTTTTATACGTGAATGCTGTTCTAATGGGTTTTGGCTGACTGGCTTTAATAATGTTCTCTTGATGGACTGAAAAGAGAATGCAAACTGTAGCTCAGTCATTTTCATTCACTGTTTTAGCATGGTGGGCACTGATGGAGTGCTGGCTACATCCATTGCACATATATGAAATATCAACTCATCCAAACAACCCATCCTGGAGTGTGACTGTCTCCTCTTTGTACTTTTTTTGAGTAATTTCAAATACTTGACTTCTGCGAAGACTCTGACACTAATAGAAGAGTTCATTTGGTTTATTTTATCATGCTTTATGTATTACCATTTGTGATTTAAGTGACTGACTGCATTAGAAGCAGTAGTTCAAATAAGATAATATTCCTAGGAATTAAAATGTAAAATTATAAGGAATATGTTGGTTTTTATTTGCTAGATTCTTTTAATAGAAAGATTTTAGGCCACATTTTACTTTAAAATATCTTTTTCAAAATATTTCATAATTCCACATTTTCTAAAATATTACAAAAATGAGAGGACTTACATCTAAACATAGTTTCTAAATTTGATTCTAAAGGAAGTATTCTGTCTTCAGTGGCTTATGTTTCAAATAGCTGATATACCTTACTTGCATTTTCTATTTACAATAATGAGATAGTTAACTAAGCTATATTTTCCAAACCATTGACTATATCATATTGGCCCACAGACAAATAATTGCCTGTTTGGCTATTTGCTCATAAATAAGAGTGATGAAAATTATATGTAAATATGTATATGCATGCACAGTGAATATACATTAAAGCCTCCCAAAATATTCAAATTCTCCCATTTTCTACTTGTGCATTATGAAATACTCAACTACTGAAATGAAACCATATTCATTATGCATGCAAACCCACAATATTATTACCACCTTTCATTTGTATGCTATACACAGAAGGTTGTACTATAACACAATAAAAAATAAAAAAAAGGCTATTTGAAGAGAAGTGTGTTTCTTATTCTAACTACAAAAACTATAAAGAGTGATTTTCCATTAAAAAAAGAAAGTATGGTCAACAATCCTGAAATATTCTAAAATTAATAAAAAGCTAAAGAATTTAATATTTGATAGAGCAACGTTATTTTTTTTAAAAAAACTAATATACGGCATAATGCCACAAAAATGCAAAAATAAGAAACTCTGGAAAGATTTCTAGACCTAGAGCAAAGGGCTTAGAATAGACTAAGCTCCCTACTTCTGCAGAACAAATCACCATTGTACTTTCCCATTTGTTTTCAATAATAGTAATACATTGTAAATGTAATAAATGTATTAAGCAGTACCTAAAGCTAATGTGAAAATTGTTCCCCTCACTGGGATAACTAATTAACAGTGATTAGTATATAATTTTAGATGGTTATATTGACTATGTGGCATTCACATATGAATGCTTTTATTCATATGCAATATCTTTTCTTTCACTTTTGGAAAAATTTTAATATATATTTTTGTTTTCAATCACAGTTGGCATATAATATTATATTAGTTACAAGTATGCAATACAGTGATTAGACATTTATATAACTTAGAAAGTGATCATCCTGATATATTGAAATATCCATCTGACACTATACATAATTATGACAATAGTATTGACTATGATTTCATATGCTATAACTTACATCACCATGATGATTTTGTAGCTACTAATTTGTGCTTTTTAATCTCCCCTCCCCTTTTTTTTTTTTTACCAGTCTCCCCAAACCTCCTCCCATCTGGCAAACATCAAAATATTCTCTATATCTATGATTTTGTTTCCATTTTGTTTGTTTATTTATTTTGTTCTTTAGATTCCACAAAATAGTGAAATCATATGGCATTTGTCTATCTCTGTCTGACTTATTCCATTCAGCACAAACCCTCCAGTTTCATCCATGTTGTTACAGATGGAAAGATTTCATTCTTTTTTATGGCTAAGATTCCATTGTATATATGTACCATCTCTTCTTTATCCATTGATCTGTTGATGAACACCCAGGTTGTTTCCATATTTTGGATATTATAAATAATGCTGAAATGAACATATGGATGCACATGTCCCTTTGAAGTAGTGTTTTGGTTTGTTCTTATATATAGCCATTAGTGGAATATGAGGTCCTTATTTGTCTCTTTGTTATAGCTTTTGTTTTAAAGGCTGTTTTGTCTGGTATAAGTATTGCTACCCTATCGTTTTTGTATGTATGTCTGTTTCCATTTTCACAAAATACCTTTCTCCATCCCTTTACTTTCACTATGTGTGTGTCTTTTGATCTAAAGTGAACCTGTTGAAGGCAACATATGTAATGGTTTTGTTTTCTTATCCATTGGCCATCTATGTCTTTTGATCAGAGTATTTAATCCACTAACATTTAAAGTAATTGATAGGTACATAGTTACTGCCATTTTATAATTCATATTTTTGATCTCTTTAAAAAATTCTTAAAGAAGTCTCTTTAACATTTTCTTCTTTGTTTCTTTCTTTCTTTCATTCTTTCTTTCTTTTTTTTTTTAAAAAAAAACATTTCTTATAATATGGTTTGATGGTGATGAATACCTTTAGCTTGTTCTTGAGTGGGAAGTTCCTTTTCTATCCTTTAATGCTAAATGATAGCTTTGCTAGGTAGAGTAATCTTGGTTGTAGGTCCTTGCTTTTCATCACTTTGACTATTTTGTGCCAATCCTTTCTGGCCTGCAAAGTTTCTGTTGCAAAATCAGCTCACAGTCTTATGGGAGCTGCCTTATAGGTAACTAACTTATTTTCTCCTGCTGCTTTTAAGGTTTTTTCTGTTTTTAACCTTTGGAATTTTAATTAAGATGTATCTTGGTGTGGTCCTCTTTGAGATAATCTTGTTTGGAATCTCTGTGCTTCCTAGCTTGTATGTCTATTTCCTTTTCCAGGATAGAAAAGTTTTCCATCATTATTTTTTCAAATAGGTTTTCAATTCCTTGCTCTCTTTCTTTTCTTTCTGATACCCCTGTGATTTGAGTGCTGATATACTTGATGCTATCCCAGAGGCCCCTTAAACTATCCTCATTTTAAAAATTCTTTTTCTTTTTCTGTTTTGATTGGGTGTATTCTGCTACTTTGTATTCCAAATTGCTGACTTGATTCTCTGTTTGACCTAATTTTTAATTGATTCTCTATAATATATTTTTTCATTTCTTATGGTTTCTTTTTAATGTTTTTATCTTTTTAAATGTTTTTATCTCCATTTTTATGTTTCCTATGTCTTTGTTGAAGTTCTCACTGAGATCACTGAGCATCCTTATAACCAGTGTTTTGAACTCTATATTTCATAGATGGCTTGTCTAGTTCTTTTGCTGGAGCTTTGTTCCGTTTTTTCATTTGGGAAATGTTTCTTTGTCTATTAATTTTTTTCTGCCTCCCTATATTTATTTCAATGTATTAAGTAAGGCTGCTATGTCTCTCAATCTTGGGATAGTGGCCTTATATAGTAGGTGTCTTTTGAGGCCTAATAGTACTGTCTCCATGATCACCTGAGCCAGTTACACCAGGTGTGTCCCTTGTGTGGGTTGTGTGAGCCTTTTTTTTTTTTTTGTACTTGAGCTTTGGTTCCTGTTTGCACATTAGTGGGAGAGATTGAACTGCATACTGGCCTTAGGTACATTGGAAGAGCTGTTGTGTAGGTTCTGACTCTAGAGCAAGATTTACTTTAGCAGGGCTCTGGTGCCAGCTCTCCATTCCCTTTGGTTGTGTCTTTTGTGGAGATGATTGGTGGTGCTCTTGTGTAGTCTAAGGCTGGCCACTAGGTGTGTTGGTTCTGGGGCTTCTTGGTAGGTCAGATTTAGGTCTCCTTTGCAGGTCAAATTTAGCTGCTGCCTGTTCCCTACCCAGGACTATTTAATATGAATTTCAGAGTGATCAGCAGGTGTTGCTACTTGTGCTAAGCTTGGAGGTGCCTGAGAGAGGATAAGCTGTGAACTGAGGCCAATTGCTATTAGTGTCAGGCTTGGGCTGCTTAGCATTAAGGCCAGATGCTGCTTGTTTGGGGTTTGTGAACCTCTGAGAGATTTTGGAAAAGTCAAAACATGTGCCAAAACAGGCCATTTGTACGAAAAGGCACTGGGACAAGCTTGAGTTAGCTCAAAAGTTTGGTGAGATGGAGTCTCAGGAAATCACTAGGGCAAGGCAAATGGTGTTTGTCAGGTCAGTGGAGACTCATATATAATGCTCACCTGTCTCCACATGCTTGGTTGAGAGAGGGCTAAATAAACAATGGCTTCTGCCAGCACTACTGTCTGTGAGAAAGCTGCTCCCCCAGCCCTCACTGTGGAGTCAGATAATTAAGTTTTTTCTTGTATGTCCCTGGTGCCTTTCAAGCTGCAACCCCATCACTGGTGCTAAGAGGGATTGAGTCCATCAGCAAGTTTGTATGCAGGTTCTTTAAGAGGAACAGTTGGGACTCCAGCAGCCCTCCATCTCACCCAGCCACAATTTCTTCTGGTTTTCACAGCCAGAAGTTGTGATGCCTTTCCTTTCTGGCACTGGAAACTTGGCTGCGGAGGTTTGTCCGGAGCTGGGACTCCTCACTCCTCAGAGGAGGACTTCAGCATCTGAGATATTTATTTTGATTTTTAAGTGCCACAGATGAATGTTGAACCAGCCCGATCTGCAAGTTCGCTCCTCCTACCAGCCTAGAGGTGTCCTCTTCTGTATGTCCTTAGTTATAGGACTTCTTTTCAGCTAGGCTTCAAATAGTTCTCAATAATGGTTGTTCTAGTTTAGTTGTAATTTTAATTTGGTCATGAGAGTAGGCAAGCACATTGTTTACCTATTCTGCCATCTTGACTGGAACTCTCTAATTTTGATCTTTGTGCCTAGGTTATGAAGTAACATGGCACACTCCTGCAGCAGTTGCCAGGTCTCACTTTTGGAAATTTTAAGATATTTATTTTCTTTTTGCCTCTGGTTCTGTGATCAATGACTTCTGGTTCTAGGTAGATAAACTTTCATTCAATTCATTTTCTTCAATACTACTTTAATTTAGAGTAACTTAGAATTTTCTTTTAAGTATATTTTAAAAAGCAGTAAGAGGCTTTGGAGAAAATTGTTCTTTGCTGATGGTCCTTTCTATAGTGACCACAACATCAGAGAATAAGTTTACTTCCCAGTGAATGAATGCTGCAAAAATATTTTTCAAGTATGGAGAGTTGTGTGTGAGAAAATAGGTATTAGAATGTTCCAAGGTCACATTGGTCCTTCTGGGCTTTGAACCTAGGTCTGTGTGACACCAAAAATGATCCTTTGACTACCATGTTACACCACCCTGTCGCAGGAAAGATTAATGAAACTTTCTGGATTGAACTGTTACTATCCACTATTTCTTCCCTTTCTCTCACTAAAAGGGCTACAGGAGTCTCCACATCAGGTAGAAATTGGGGCAGCAGAAATTATAAAAGTCATTTGCATAATTCTTATGTTTATGAGTATCTAAACAGTCTAGAAACATAAGCAGATATTTCACTATTATTATGTCATCAAAGAAATATTCAGATTATAGAAAAATATCATCTTGTTTCTAGATTTTATGGAAATTCTGTAGAGATAATTGCAAGAAGCAGAAAAAAGTGTGCTTTGATAAACTGTGGCATTAAATATATTATTAACTGATTCCCCTATATAAGGGGATAAAGTTACTTCATTATATCTTTTATATCAATCCTTTTTTATCTGCTCTGTCATATTTACCCAATAAATTTATTTATTTACCTATCTACTCATTTATTTGACAAATAATATTTGTTTACCAAATGTGTGTGTGTGTGTGTGTGTGTGTGTGTGTGTGTGTGTGTGTGTGTATGCACTAGGGATTCTCTAATAAATAAGATAGACTTTGAACTCACCCTAAGAGAATACTACCTCTAATGGGATTTTACAGAAAATCTCAAAGCTTATTATTACACAGTGAGATAAATGTTAGAATAAGTAAGGAGAACACTATTTAAATGGGCCTGGGTGTGTGGGCTTGGGTTAGGAGAATGGTATATAAACAGAGACCTGAAGGATACCTAAGTATTGGCAGTGAAATGTGCAAAACTGATATAAAAACGTTTCATGCTGAGAGGCCAGGTTATGCAAAGGCCAATGGGGAGAAAAGATCATGACTTTGTAAAGAAATGAAAGAAGACCTGTGTCTAGTGTCAGAGTGTAATGGGTGAGTAGAAACATGGGTGAAAGTAGAGTCAGAGGAAAGACATCATTATAGATGAAGACTAGAGAGTAATGAGATGTGATTGAACCTGACTTGAGCTTGACTTTAAAAGGTTGTGGAATCATGGTAAATATCTTGAGTTTCTTTATTAAGGGTAATAGAAAGTCAAGATGGGTTTTATAGAGAGTAACAACACAAAATTTTCATTTTAGAAAGAGCACTGTGAACACAGCATAACAAGTACACTGGGAAAGCAAGACTGAAGACTTAGAACACTATTGTGGTCCAGTTGAGAGATGACTATGGTAAGAACTGAGCATATTCAGAGCACAGACAGACAAGCATACTTAGTCAGAAATCACAATATTGTTTACTACCATTTTTCTCACCCAGAAATTCAAGATGCTTTGCAATATGAAGCTTGCTCTGTCAGTTAAACCTTAAAGCACAATAGAAACGTATACTGAGAGTTAATAGAAATTCTTTACAGTGTCATAAAAAAAATTTCTCTTTCTGTTCTTCCATCCTTTTTATATTGTTCTTGCCTATCTTAATTGTCCTTTCTATGATCCCTGTGAGTCTTTCATATAAATTTGTGTATTTTGTATAAATTTTGTATACCTTAAAGCACTGTGGAGGATATAGGCTTTGGTGTTAGACACAGATGGGTTTAAGTCCTTGCCCTACTACTAAATATCTAAGTGACCTAGGACAAGTTTTTTAATTGGTTAAGCCTGTTTCCTTACTTTTAAAATGGTCATCATCATCATCATCATCATAACCATTATATTTATTGTTCAGCTTTAAAATAAAATACTAATCCATCACAATGATCTTTACAGTGTTTGGTTCATTTGGCCTGGAGAGAGGCGGCCCATGATTTATAACAAGCACCCCCAGGGAATTCCAAACCATAGTGCAAAAGTGAGATATTGGTCCTTATTTTTTTTTTTCATTTTGTATACATATACATTCAAATATTTTGAGATAATATAAACTAAAATTCCATTATTGAAAAAATTGGTTAGACTTGCTAAAACATTAATGCCAATTGGCAACATAGGTTCTAAATTATTTTTAAAATTACATGTAAATATTATATTATTTTACTCACATTACTCAAAAACTAGAGGTTAGATGTAGTTAAAAATGATTTTGCTCCAGTCATTATAAAAGCATGCATTTGTAAAAAGCATATTTTAAACATCACAGAAAGCAACTAATGGCCATTTCTCATGAAAATTACTTTTTGTCCCTGGACAGAGAGTTCAGAGCCAATCAAAAACAAATCAATATAAATAGTAGTGTGGATCATAATTAAAGATAACAAATACATTCTTGTATAATGTTAATTGGTGTATTTATAAAAATAAAAATTCAAAGTAATACAAAAACTACACTGTTAATGTCTAAAAAAAATACACGCTGATGATAATCCTGCCAATTTCTGTATAATTTTATGGGTACCAACAATTGACTATAAAATACCTTATGGGATTGCAAATGCTAGAGTGTGAGTACTATGATATTTTAAAGGTAGTTTAGGTTTTCATGTACAGATGAATTATTTTAGCAAACTCTTGATATTCGGTTGCTGTATTTATAGGTTCAGGTGGTTCTGAGATCTTTCTATGGGACAGGCAGGGAGTTTTCTGATGTGTATGGGGCTCTTAGAATTTGAGAGGCTGGTGGACATCTCTCATGTATTAGCTGAATTCAACACCTGTAAGAACTCAGACAAAACATTCTGTCCATTTCAAAGCAAGGGCTTTCAGGGGAAAAAAAGTCAATAAAGCTTGGAACAATTTTGGATAATGTGTCCAGCAGAAAGTTACAGTTTAGGAAGCAAACAAGGCATTCATACTGCACACTTTCACATGCGCCAGTTCTATTGTGCTCCAACAAACATCTTTCACACTGGGAAGTAATTATTCCCATAGTACACAACACAGTAAATAAAGGTAAAAAACACCAGTTCATTCAGACCATATAGAGATGACATGAAGATCAATTTGTTGGTAAAGGGGCTGAACATTTAGAAGAAAGTTGTACATTTATTACACCTTCGTATCAAGTATTTTATATTTAAAAAGGAGTCATGTATGAGTAGTATAGTAACCCTTCTAAAAGCTTTCAGTATTCTAATGAGTTATTTAATGTTTTGTACTTCTAAATGTGCTGTCCTACTGTACAATCAATAAAGTATAGATAAAAGGTACTGTTCAAAGTTACAGTTTATATTATCAAAGAACACAAATTTAAGTTGATGATGTATTTGTACTACTTAAAAGTAAATTTCTGCTTCAAGTCACCAGCTGTTTAATTTGTATTTCCCTGTTTGAAGGTAATTTTCAAAGGGCTCTACATATCCAATGGAGACTGTATACACAAAGATCATTGTCATTAAAATATTATATCTGCAAGTCTGACTCTGAATTTGCCTATATGTATGACTTTTGGGTTGTAGGTTTTTTGCTTTGAGTAGGCATCTGGGGAGGTTGAGGACATTATTATATCAGATCTTTTGAATAGAGTATGGCTCTACCAAAACCAGCTGGCAAGATTTACCTTGTAAAAAATGAGGATAAAAATACCTTATTCCTCTCTACTACATAGAGTTAAGTGTTGATTGCATAGTTAGTTCTTTGCTCAGGTTAAGTTTGCTTTTTTTTTTTTTTTTTTTGCCTTACTTGGGCTGAAAAAGTTCTTGCTAAGTAATTTGTGATTTAAATTGTAGACTGTCTTGGGTGTAGCATTAACCCTTCAAAGCATATGCTTCTCAGAGGCTTGGTAGATATACCTTGAAAAATTGATAGTTTCAAATTTTGATTTCTTTGATTTTCTTTCTCTTTTTTACTGTATCTGCAGAAATAATTTGATATAGTGAACTGGTTATGTGAGCTCTACTTTTTTCCAGCTCTACTCAAGATAATAATAATAACTATTTATTGAGTATCTGCTATGAGCAGAGTGCTACGTCCTGGCAGTTTAAATATGTTATCTGATTTATTTTATGTATGAACCCTACAAGAGAAGACTTATGTTTCCTCCTTTTATATATATATTAACTGAAACCCAGAATGATTACATAATTTGCTCACGGCTACAAACCCAATGTTTAAATTCAGGTATGTTGGACCTCAAAGTTTTCCTATAACTTATGATCCCTATCCACTAATTGTATAGACTTGACAGATGATTTTATTTTTGTGGGTGCATTTTTACCATCTATCTAATAACAGATTTATAGTAAATTACTTCTAGGGTTACTTTTAACAATATAAAATATTAATTTCATTAATTTAATATTCTGTAGTAGGTAATTTGGTGTAATTAGTATCTTTTTTAGGCTCATTCCACTTAAGGTGCTTAGTTAATAAATTACTAAGCACTTTATTAGGATTTGTTATGGAGGATGTTTTGCCTATTAAGCTTTCTGGTGACAAGAACCTGGAAAACAGCATTATTGAGTGTTTCTGATGTTTGGACAAAAATAGAAACTAGAAACTAGAAAAACTAGAAAGTTAGAAGCAGATTTATTAATTACAAGATCTTAAGTGCTCATATTTTATCCTAGGAATCGCAAGGACAAAAAACTTTAAAATAGGTTTCAAGGCCTGATATGCAATGAACTGTAACAATGAGCTAAAATTTTATTTTTAAATGACACCTGTTGCCTACCCTGGGAAGATTGAAAAACAACAACAACAAAAACAAACAAACAAACAAACAAAAATCCCAGAGCTCTTTCTTAACTCAATTAAGAACACCACAAATGATATCTCCATTTCCCTGTGTTTTCTCCCAGTGTGAGATGACTCAGCCAGAAATAGTGTGATGATATCGCAGATGTTCCTTTGCTCGGATAGCTGGTTATTGCTTATCTCAATGATATTTTAATACAAACACACAACTGTTCACTCTGTTTTATGGCTGTCAGAATTTTGCTTCATATTTAACAAATGCAAGTTTATGAGCAGATGTATTATTGACTCAGATTCACTTTTTCTCTCATTATGTTGCATGGAAAATCTAAATACTGGTGAGGGTATTAGTCACATCTGCACTGACTTTTGGAATCAGGCTGTTCATTGGTCTGTCAGTTCCCACCAACTCAATAGCTTCATGATCTTTACACTCTGCTATTAAGATCAAAATACAAAATTTGATTCTAGAATCCTAAGCAACAATGTCCTCCATTCTTGACAGTGAACATGTTTAACAGCACCATATTCTCCCTTTGCATCAGATACAACTTCATTGAAACACTAAAAACAGCTTCTTCAGCCATTATCATCTTCAAATGATTTTTTTTTTTTTCAGATCTTGCTCAGTGCACTGAACAAAGCTTTGGAATTAGGGACACATGGCTTCAAGTTTCCACTCAACTTTATTACACTGGTCAGTTCACTTACACTTTGATCTGGTCTCTTTCTGTCATCTGACCTCATCTTGGGCTGCCATTTATTTCACTTCAGTCACACTGGCCTTTTAATTGTTTAAGTTGCAAGAGTTTGTCTTTGGGCCTGAAGCCTCAGACTACTCAGGGGCTGATACACCTGGGAAATTCATCTTGAGAGGCACTGAGCAGGGTGCTGGGCTGCTAAAAAGTACTTTCACTTTCTGGAAAGTCAGTCTCCAAACCCACTGAGATGAGGCAAAAGGTTATTAAAACAAACAAACAAACAAAAAAATGAGAATGTCAAACAAAGAGTCTTCCAGATGATCTGCTGCAATTCTTGCTCCAATCACAGTATGATCAGCAGCTGGGAAACTTCAAGGGGATAATTTAAGCCAGAAAAATTTATAGCTCTGACTGAATATTGAAGAGTTAGATTCCAAGCCAAAATTACATGAATGGTCTTTCAAACCCAACCATAGGCAATTACAAGGCTTTTCCCAGCAGACATCATGGAAAGAGTCGCTCTACCCACACCAGACCTGGCGCTCAGGCAGTACACAGCAGGCTTCCAGAGGGAGCTTCAGTCAAGGGCTCAGGTCCCCCCTGACTTCTCTGCATGTCTACATTCCTATCCAAGATTCCTATGCTAATAACTCTTAATCATGGGCCATGGCTGAGGCATTCTTCTTTGCTTGGACTTGGTATTTTTCTACTTCTTTCTCTTTCTCTCTCCCTCTTCCCTGGCCCACCAGGTCATAAACATTCAGGAGCCTTCTGTTTAGGTTCCTAGAACATGAGATGATTTCCTCCATGTGCACTGCATCTGCCTGAGCCTCACCCAGTACAGTTCCACAGAGACAGAGCGGAAGGGAGTAGAACAATGGAAATCCAGCACCTCTCTTTTTCATCTTATTCGTTCTGTGACAGTAAGTGAGTGAAGGCTTGATTGTTACTGTCATTTTAGCTCACTGTCCTTATTGGTTTAACAGATATGCCACTGTGTTTCATTTAACACAAAGGAAATATAAAATTTACTAAAAAGCAATTATGTACTAGGCACTGTTTTAAGTGCTTTACTAATATTAACTTGTAACAAAATTCTAAGATAGTTATTATTTTTATTCACATTTTCAAATAAGATAACTGAGATAATAAGAGGTTAAATAAATTGCCTAGTCTTATACAGATAGTAAGTGGCAAAATGAGGATTTTAACCCAGGCAATGCAGATTTAGAGTCTCCTAACACCTAGGACACATGACTCCTCCTTTACTGCTCTTAAAAAAAAACTCATATACCTTGCCTGTGACTTTTGACATATCCCCATCAATCAATCATATGATTGTGCTTCTATGAATTCAGCACTGTCTTTTCCTTCCTCAGGCCTTTTGCACTTAAAGTCCTGCCACATGTTCATCTTGCTACCTTCTTTTTATCTGTCATATTTCAGCTTAAAAATTATTTTCTCAGAAAAATTTTCTTTGATTCCTCTCTGCATATATTCACATAGCATCCTGAACCTCTTCTTTGAGATCTGTCACAAATGATATCAAATGATTATTTGTTAACTAGTCTCCTCTGCTAATCTCAGGTACTTTGTGGCTAAAGGTCACGATTCTCCTGGTTATTATTTGTACCTCTACAGTGAGGTACAATGCAAAGTTCATTACCAAGCTTAATGAAAGAACAGTGGTTGAATAATCCAAATTTTCTGTATATAAGTTTTCTTATTTCTAGAGAGGAAACAAAAACAACTATTTTATAGGGATTTTGTGAAGATGAGATATAATATAGAGCAATGCTTGGCTTATAGTGGTTGCTCAATAAATAATAGTTATTATTAGGCATGGTTGCAATAGTATTGCTCTTCAAAATGTTTTCTCCTCTTCCCTGTGGGATGATTATTCATCCCTGACCCTTTGAAGTTAGTCTAGATATGATGACTTGTTTTGGCAACAGAAATATAAGTGGAAGTGGTATGTGTTGCTTTCAAGTGGAAATCTAATTAATTAATTAATTAATTAATTTTTTAGGTGAGGCAACCCTTGGTTGACCTCACAGATTGCAAGGACCTTGTCAGCTTACAATCTCTTACTTTTCTACTTTTTACGCCTATAGCACCTGGTCTTCCTAGGTGATCTCCCCATCCAAATATTATCCAGGCCTGACCCTGCTTAGCTTCCAATATCAGACAGGATCGGGCTTGTTCAGGGTTGTATGGCCATAGAGTATTATTTATTTTAATATTTTTAGTTTTTTAATTATAGTTGACATACAATATTTATTAGTTCTAGGTGTATAACATGGTAATTAGATATTTATATAGCTTATGAATGATCACCCCAATAAATACAGTACCCATCTTATACCTTACAAACTTATTACAATACTAGTGACTATATTCCCCATACTATACTCTACATCCCCATGACTATTTTGAAACTACCAGTTTGTATCTCTTAATCTCCTCACCACTTCACACATCCCCGCTAACCTGTTTACATCTGACAAACATTAAAATGCATTCTGTAACTATGAGCTTGTTTCTGTGGTTTGTTTGGTTATTCTGTTCTCTAGAATCCATATATAAGTGAAATCATATGGCATCTGTCTCTCTCTGTCTGACGTACTCCATTCAGTTGAATACCGTCCAGATCCATCCATGTTGATGCAGATGGCAAGATTTCATTCTTTTTTATGACCGAGTGAGATTCCACTGTATATATGTACCACCTCTTTTTATCCATTCATTTATTGATAGACATCCAGGTGACCTCCAAATCTTGACTATTGTGAATAATCCTGTAATGAACATATGGATGCACATGCCCCTTTGAAGTAGTGTTTTGGATTCTTTGGATAAATACTCAGAAGTGGGATTTTTGGGTTCTTCTTTGTCTCTTGTTATAGACTTAGTTTTAAAGACCGTTTTGAAAGGTATAAGTATTGCTACCCCATCTTTTATGTTTGTTTATTTCCACTTTCTAAAATACATTTTTCCATCCCCTTACTTTCACTGTGTGTGTCTTTTGATCTGAAATGAGTCTCTTGAAGGCAGCATGTTAATGGTTTTGTTTTCTTATTCATTCAGCCATCTTATGTCTTTGATCAGAGCAGTTAACCCACTAACATTTAAAGTAATTGATAGGTACATAGTTACTGCCATTTTATAATTCATATTTTTGATCTCTTTAAAAAATTCTTAAAGAAGTCTCTTTAACATTTTCTTCTTTGTTTCTTTCTTTCATTCATTCTTTCTTTTTTTTTAAAAAATACATTTCTTATAATATGGTTTGATGGTGATGAATACCTTTAGCTTGTTCTTGAGTGGGAAGTTCCTTTTCTGTCCTTTAATTCTAAATGATAGCTTTGCTAGGTAGAGTAATCTTGGTTGTAGGTCCTTGCTTTTCATCACTTTGACTATTTTGTGCCAATCCTTTCTGGCCTGCAAAGTTTCTGTTGCAAAATCAGCTCACAGTCTTATGGGAGCTGCCTTATAGGTAACTAACTTATTTTCTCCTGCTGCTTTTAAGGTTTTTTCTGTTTTTAACCTTTGGAATTTTAATTAAGATGTATCTTGGTGTGGTCCTCTTTGAGATAATCTTGTTTGGGATCTCTGTGCTTCCTAGCTTGTATGTCTATTTCCTTTTCCAGGATAGAAAAGTTTTCCATCATTATTTTTTCAAATAGGTTTTCAATTCCTTGCTCTCTCTCTTCTCTTTCCGATACCTTTGTGATATGAGTGCTGATACCCTTAATACTATCCCAGAGGCCCCTTAAACTACCCTCATTTTAAAAATTCTTTTTCTTTTTGTATTCTGATTGAGTATTTTCTGTTACTTTGTTTCCAAATTGCTGATTCAATTCTCTGTTTCAGGTAATTGCCACCAATGTATTCTTCATTTTGGTTTCTTTTTTGTTTTTATCTCCATTTTTTATGTTTCCTATCTCTTTATTGAAGTTCTCACTGAGATTATTGAGCATCCTTATGACCGGTGTTTTGAACTCTGCTTTTGGTATATTGCTTGCCTCCTATTTGTCTAGTTTTTTTACTGGAGCTTTGTTCTGTGTGTGTGTGTGTGTGTGTGTGTGTGTGTGTGTGTGTGTGTGTGTGTGTTTTACTTGGGGGATGTTTTTTTGACTCTCCATTTTGTCTGCCTCTATGTGTTTGTTTCAATGTCTTAGGTAGAGCTGCTATGTCTCTTGATATTGGGAGAGTGGCTTTATGTGGGGTGGCTTTAGGTGTCCTGTGGGGCCCAGTAGTACCGTCTCTCTGGTCACCTGAGCTAGTTGCTCCAGGTGTGCCTCTTGTGTGGGTCATGTGTATCCTTCTGCCATTAGTTGAGCCCAAAAGTTTGGTGGGGCAAGATCTCAGGGAATCACCAGAGAAGGGCAATCCATGTTAGCTAGGTTGATGGAGATGTAGATATGTCACTAGCTGGAGTCTGTACACTGGGACGGGGGAGAATTCAACAAAGGAACAGTACCCTTTGCTAGTACCTCTGTGTGGGAGAAAGCTGCCCCTATAGCCCTTGCCCTAATGCCAATTCAGTTCTTCTCTGTATGTTCTTGGTACCTTTTGAGCTACTGCCCCAGCACTAGATGTCAGAACAAATGAATTTATCAGTAAGTAAGTTAATACATGGGCCCTTTAAGAGGAGTGCCTGAGATCCCAGCAATACTTCATCTCACTCAGCTATAATTTCTGCCGTTTTTCACAACCAAAAATTGTGGGGACTTCTTTTCCTAGCACTGGTGCTCCAGGCTGGGGAGCCTGGTGTTGGGCTGGGACCCTTTAATTCTCCAGGGGAACTTTTGCAGCCAAGATATCCCTCTCGATTCTCAATTGCCAAACGTGGGGCTAGTCTGTTTAGAATCTCTGCCTTCCTACCAGTCATGATGTGGCTTCTTCTTTAAGTCCTTAGTTGTAGGACTGCTGTTCATCTAGATGTGAGGTGATTCTTAATCATGTTTGTTCTGTAGTTTAGTTGTAATTTTAATGTAGTCATGAGGGGAGGCCAGCACAGCATTTATCTGCTCTACCATCTTGACTGATACTCTCAAGTTAAAACTTTAAAAGTCATTGAGGATTCTTCAATGCTACCTCTTTCCTTCTGATGTGAGGCCAGCCAAATCTTTGATGTGGGCTATTCTTTTAAAGATGAAGCATGCATGAGATTGTATGTAGCCCAGATTCAGTTGTACTGACAGAAATGTGAAGCACTATGAAGATAGTAAACTTTGTTGATCCAAGCCAATGAGATTTTGGGGTTGTTTTACACATTAGTAAAAATTTTCCTAAGTGAACTAATATCTTAACCCAATGTTAATGCCTATAGGTTAATGCATACATAATGATTCTTTTTGGAAGTACATTTTTTGAAGATACTGTTTTCAGTATCAGATACTCTCTTTACAGTTTATGACATACACCTGATCATATACACAAAATAATAATAGCTAATATTTGTCAAGTGTTTGTAATAATTTCATAACTTTTATAAGGGCTTTGCAAGTATTAACAATTTCATCCTCAAAAAAACCTTGTGAAACCAAGTAGGAACTATGATATCCATTTCACAGATAAGAAAACTAAGGCATAGAACGCTTGAGTTACATGCTCCAAGTAATAAGTGACAGAGCTAGAATTGAGTTCAAGTGTTCCAGTTTCAAAGCCTGTGTTTAACCACTATGCTCTATTGTGTTACTTATATAAATACTCAATGTGCAAACACAAAACACCTAAAAATGCTAAGAAAAATGTATATCATTGATTGAATATGATTTACTTTAATTATATTATATATAAAAATGAAAATACGGACTGTATTGAAATTCTACCCAGATCCCAAGTTCTGTCATTTAACTTTATTTTTTTCTCAATGAGTATGATTCAGACAAGAAAAGGATTAGTCATACTCATTAGACTCTTCCACCTACTACCACACAGGAGACTGTGGGGGGAACAATGGTTCAAATTCATTGATACTTAGAAAGCCTACCTTCATAAATGTTGTTCTCAAAAGAATTATTCAATTTTTTTATTAAACCTTTAATTACTATGAAGATAGTAATTAACTTCACAAAGATTCTAGGGTATCCACAATAAATATCCAAACAACTACCCTGAAAATGGTTAGATGACCCAGGATTCTAAAAGAGTCAACCCATCAGCTGATATTTCTAAGTTCTTTATAATAACTCATAGAAAGAGTTGTGCTTTTATATTGTTGAAAGTATAAAATATGAATATACACACACTTCGAATCATTTAGAAAGTAAATGAAAAGTTAAGTAAAAGCCAAAATGTTAGAGTTGTTGGAAGCAATAAATTTTGAGTTATGTAGATCTGGCTTCAAATCCTACCTCAATCTCTGTGTAATTCTGAAACATTGCTTATAGTCTCTTAAGTTTTAGGTTTCTTATCTATAAATTGAGATTGCTGAATTTTTAAATCATAGAGTTACTATGAAAAAATAAATTTAATTTTTCCATTTCCTAGCATATAATAAATGCCCAATAAATTAATAAAGTAATAATTATTAAAATTAATTCTTAATTAAGGAATAAATCTTAAAAAAATAATTTCACATTGTAATATGCTGGTTAGGTACTTATGAACTCAGATATCTCCCAAATATTTTTCCATGAATTGATAATATGAATGTTACTGCAGTAAAACTAGCTTTCTTTTAAAGATGTTATTGCTGTTTTACAAACAGGTAAGCCCAGCATGCCTCAAATATGATTCAACACCATTTCTAAGTAGGGCCTAGATAAATGGATATATCAAGGAAGAAGCTGTTTTGCCATAACAACAAAAACAGGTAAAGCAGAGATATTAAAATAAAGCAGAACAAATAGATTTTATAAATGTAAAGTGAAAACCAACCAGTCTGGCAATTACAGCTTTCATGTGATTTATACCTTTAATTTGTCTAAATCATTGACCCTGGAGTATTGGCATAAAAATTTCAAATTCAGCAAAAACCCAAATCACTAAAGGAAACAATGAATTTTTATTAGTTATCTTTCTTTTATTGACTTCTTCCAAACAAAGTGTATTTTTCCCTGAGTGAGGCAAATGAAGTATTATACTTTACTAAGATATTATTGATCTGTGATTCTAAGTATGTAATACGTCGCAAATACAGAAACACAACTTGACTCTGAAATCGACAATGCAGAATTACTATTCAAAGCAGTTTTTCCTTTGTTCCTGTTTAACATTAACACTAAACATCACATTTATTTGATAGAAAGTGACAGAAATGGACTCTGGTTAAGTTGGATTTAAAAAAAAAACTTTTTAGAAAAATAAGGTATAGTTGCTCAAAGATTCAAAGGAATAGGTGAATCTTCAGGTCTCAGAAAGGACAAAAATCAATACCAAGGATCTAGGAGGCATGAATGAATGACCAGTCATTTCAGGCTCCCTCAGATGTGATGAAATAGCTCCAGTAGATTCCAGTTTTGAAATTTCCACTTGAAATTTCACTAGCCTCCAGAAATTTTTTCAGTCCTGTCAGCTAAAATACTGATTTTAGTCCAGTGAGACCCATGTTGGATTCCTAACCTATAGAACTATAAAATTTGTGTTTTGTAAGCTACTATATTCATGGTAATTTGTTATGGCATCAATAAAAAACTAACACAATAATTTTTTTTAGAATAAAATATGTTTCAATTATTGCATGTGGCATGCTTACATTTTTAAAAGACAATAGACACCCTCATATTTTAAAATGAAAAGCTAGATTACCAAAGTCAGAAATGCTAAGAAATGGTTGTTCTGTGCTTTCTTATATTCTCTATTTGCCTACTTGGAATCCATTCATCACAAGGCCAATTAAATTAACTATATTTTCTTATATTCTGTATTTTTTTTATTACACATCTGCCTTTATTGTGAGCTGCATTTAGAGCAGCTGGAACACTTCCAGTGATAGTGAAAAAAATAATAATTTACAAAAGCAAGAATTCAGTGAAGCTGCCTTGGGAGCTCATATGTAGATGGCAACCCAGAACAGCAGAAAGAAGACCCCAAAGTCCATGAAGAGTAAGGCCACAAAGGAGATGAGGAGCTCTTTGAAGATTTCCTGAATGTACTTGATAGAGGTGACCTCACAAACAAAGAAACAGGTGGTGAAGAACATACCAATGACCAACAGCACCACGTCAGATAAGAGAAGACAGCTGGGTTCACTGGGCTAGTGTATCTGCTCATAGCTTCAAGCTCCATTTAACCAGGTGCTGGGTAATCCACCACTTCACCACCATAAAATTTTCTATATTCTTGATGATTTTGCATTTGGGGGACTTATGAACCTGGGGAGGTATGCCTGCCCACCCAGAGCCATACAATTCTTAGAGGTAGCGAAGGGCTCAACCAGGAGCATGTCTCTCATATACAAACCTGCAAGTCTGCAGGCCCAATCACCTCCTTATCTAACTCTCACAAACCAATATTTCCCCTGCCCTAAATCATTCCAGGGCCAGATACCAGACAATAAAGAACAGCTCTTGTGCCCCAGAGTTCACTGGAAATATTCCAACTAGCCTGTCCTAAACTGTTTATTCTGCCCTGCCTGGCCTTTTTCATGAAAACCCCAATAAGGTCTCTGGCCTAGACTTTCCCTCATTCCTGTCTTCTGCCTCTTGACCATCTTGATGCTCTCCCTGTAGCCAAGTATGCTTTAGTATGTCCCCATTCTCTTGGGAAATGTGAGTAATAACTTCTTTCCCTGACATTGGCCTCTCCATGTTGTTATTCAGATCCACTATCCATTAAAATTCAGGTATAATTTTAGAACAAAAGCAAACCTGATTCTGCCAGGTTTTGAGAAAACATACCTCTGGCTTACAAAAGCGATTAAGGTTAAAGGCAAGTACAAAAAAAGATGTTAGTTCATTGCATTGTTTTTTCATACCATCCCCCAATGGGGAGGGGATGACTGTATGTCCTTTTACCTAAAGCCAAGTAAGATATGATGCCAGAGGAACACTGAGAAAGGTGAGTATCTGTTCCTTCTTATTTAGGCCTGTGATGATAAAGAAAAGAACAAAGTATGGTATATGGTTTCACAGAGGCATTGTGAAAGAGACTTCACTCAAGAGAATGTCGAGGAGAAAACAAATGACCCAGGAGAGGGATACATAGAAGTTCTGGGATAGGGGAAGATTTGAAAGTGGTCAGCTGGAAGACAGGCATTGTTAGTGTCATGGGAACTGTAGTGAGAAGCTATTCATAGGAGAATGTCCCTGTCTTGGCTACCTAACCACAACTTCCTGGGGTAGATTTTTCAGGCTTCAGAGACCCATCTGATGAAGAAACTGTAGAAAAATGGGCAGGTAACAAGATAAGTTTGCCATACTCCCTTTACAAACTACAGACTTCTCTGTTTGAAGTGGATCTGAACTGGGGAAGAAGAACAATTTAAAACATAGTTAGACAGATCTTGGGACTTGAAAGAGATAGGAAAAGCTATGGGACTTGTCCAACTTTTTAGGTATGAATGAGAAAGAATTAGCACACAGTACAGGTCAGAAGAGACAGTGGGAGAAAATATGTCAATTGTTTGATGATTGTATCTTGTTGAGTCCTCCAGTATTTTTCATATATCAGTTAAAAAGCAGAGTAATTTATAGACACAAGGAAACAAATCTAGCAATAAAATGTCACTACAGACCAGATATAATAATTCAAAATGCTAAATAAAAGAGTCAACGTTGAATATTAAATTATTGACATATTATTGCTATAGAGAGAAAAGTAGACATAATCATAATGAATCTTGATGAGATTAAAACAACAAAAATACTAACAGATAAAAAAGACTAAACCAACCAGAGAAAGGATAGGTAATCTCTACAAGGTACATACTCTTTCAGAAGCAATAAAATAAAAAATTAAAATTAAAAATTAAAAAATACATGGAAAGACATTTTGAAGTCTATTTTATTCCATATTAGTACCACTATTCCCACTTAATACACTGAAAGATAGAACACAAAATAATTCACCTGAATTAAAAAATCACATCTACAGAGCAACGAGCACACACTAATTCAGAAGTATAGTTGGTTTATAGTCAGAAAAAGAAAATCATGTCCTGGAGGAAGTAATCTGGCTGGCCTCAGATTTCTATAGAAACATCTAATGCTAGAGACAGAAAGCAATGTCTACAGTGTTTTGACTCAGAGAGAATACCACACAAGAAACTACTACTAGACAAGTTGCTTTTATTTCTGAAGATTACAAAGAGACATTATTAAACATAAAAATGAATCAAGAAATGTAGTCTATTAGTCTATGAGCCCTTGCTGGGAGAAAAATATCCTGAAAACTAGTTATTCAGTTGAGAGACTAATCCAACTAAGAATTCAGGAATGACACAGTCATGAATGATAAAAGTTTTCATGGGGAGCACTGATTGCATTTAAATATGAATATAATCTCTTAAATAGAGAAGAATAACTCAGTTATCATCTATCCATTCTACCCTCCTATGATAGTGTAAAGTTGTGAAAGTAAAGCCTTCCTTCCCTAGCATCCCTTGATTCAGATTTTGCTAATAACTGGATGCTCCAGAAGAAGGTTCAGAAAGCAGAAATAAAGTGTAGGCATACTTTCCTGACTTCTTTAAAGATCCCTAAGAGAAAGCCTAGAAGTTTCTGTCAAGATGTTCCAGTGAGTAATCATGAGACTGTAATTTCATGTGAGGGTGAAGGGCATTATATTTGTCTTCTTGGCAATGTAGATCTAGAAAGCAGGGTTTGGCTCTGAAACCAAGAATTGTGATGGCAGTGATTTTCTAGTATCAGTGTCTGTCCCTGCCTGGAGTTGGCCATTCTAGTGTGGCTTCCCAATACCCTTTCTTCCTGAGAATAGAAGCAGTAAGTCTCATTTTGATCTGTTTTTTTTTTATTCTAAAATAGTGTTTATCAACATCATTAATGTTGACATTTTGAGTCAAGTAATTCTCTTCTGAAGGCTATACTATACAATGAAGCATGTGGAGCCTCTGTGCATTAGATGTCCATAGCACCTGTCCCCTTCCCCAGCTGTAACAACCAAAAAGTTTCCAGATGTTGCCAAACTCCCCATGAAGGCCCAAATCAAGTCCTGTTGATAACCACTCATTTAAAATCATACAGGCTGTTGTACAGCCTTTCATATCCTCTTGTTTGGTTTTGTATTTTGTAAGATTTGAAAAATGAGAGGTTTCAGATGGTTCTACAGAGAAAGAATTTGAAACAAGGGGAACAGCATGGAACAGCAAGGCTCTGTTTAGGGAGACTTAATTACTTTCCAGCTAAGTGTGTAGCATGAATAGTGACTGTGCATACTATTACCCCAAACTCTCATTGTGTGATTGTTTTAGGAGTCTCTTCCATGCCCATCGACTTTGTGGTGCAGGTATTAGGGTGTTAGAAAACCATATAGCAAAAGCATATTCTAGACAGAGAATTTAGTCTACCTCACCCTGATGTCCAATACATTATTTTATAATGTTCATTAGTAGTAGCAATTCCATAGTTCAGTAGTACAGTTCTTATCTATATTTTGGTAGATTATAAAATGACTATTTCTTATTTTACTTCTCTCTCTTCTTTTCTCTATTGAATTTTGGGCAGACTTTTTTAAAAAATCTGAAATATATAAAGAATACAACAAAAAATACCTGTAATCTAATTGGCCACAGATACCTATTGTTAATATTTTGCTGCACTTTTAAAAAGTTTTTTAACATATCTCTATATGTACAAATGCATATGTTTGTGATTATATGGTTTTTAAACAAAATTGCCATGTTAGCATGTTTATTTTTCATCCTCCTTATTCACATAGCTGTGTATCATGTAAAATTCCACATAACACTATCATAAAAAAATATAAATTTTCTTCTTCTTAGTCTAAGTTTGTGCTTTTCAGGGCCAATATTCTCTATCTTGTCTGTGCCATTCATTTATTCAACAGATAATAATGGCCGATTTTGGTTTAAGTACTGAAGATACAAAGCTAAGCAAAAAATATTTGCTGTCCTTGAGGAACTTTTCACTCTGAGATACATGAAGAACAAATAATTTCAATACCATTTTCATTTATACTGCCACTAAAGCAGCTTCTTTGCCATTTTTTAAAAGTAGGCATTAAGCTCCTCATTGCACAAAGGACTGATTTAGGCAAAAAGCTAGAAATCTCAGGCAGACATGCCAATACAGACAGACATCTCTAAGCCAGTGAGCTGTTCACATCAATCGGAGATTAAGGACAAGTCCATTTTAGCAGAAGAAGGCAGGAGTCAATACCTAATTGGGTGGAGAGCTGAAAAAGTGATCACAGGTACTGCGTAATCAGTTATGCACCCAGCAAGAGCCTAGAGAGGCTTTCAAGCAAGAGTTTAAGAGAAAGACTGACTAGTGGCACCAGCTGGCAGAACACATTTTATGCTGAATGTTACCTGTTGCTTTAGATTTCAATGTCTGCAACATTTCTTAAAAATAGAATAGTAGCAGAAGTCATTTGCATCATATCCTGCTTCCAAGAATCCATGCCTCTCAGCAATTACAAACAGAAATTCTTGACTTGGACTCACCAGATGTGTAGAAGGACTAAGGGGTCAAAAATTCAAAAATTAAAAAAAATATATTGAAATTCTATTGCAATTCTCTATGTCTAGAGTTTAAATTGTCTAAACAATCATGCAGTTGGCTCTCCCTACCATATCATTATAAAATTTTGTTGCTTAAAGATACTTTAAAAAGTATCCTTGCCTGGAGTCCTCTAACTGTGAGAAAGAACCATATATTCTTATATATGTGTCTATAGAAATGACGTGATCCATTTCTTATGCTTCCTCATACCAGCTCAGCCTACCTACATCCTCTCACTGTGGTATCAGTTGCTTGCCAAGCTTCCTGTTAGAATATTCCCAATGGATGCTAGTGTTCTTATGGTTCTAAAGTTTTTGTGGACTTCCTTTCTATGGGGATGAAAGCCAGACTACTATATGAACTTTATTGTACCCATTGTGGTAGAAGCCACAGAAGTTTTAGTCCTCAGGCTCTGGACACACAGTGATCTGGTTTTCCCAGTAGTTGCCAAAGGGTTTGTACCATAACCTAAAGCCCATGTGGAGAATTTTGACAAATAAATGACAGGATAGGTAAACAAGCCAGCAAATAAAGTATAGCTATTATTACCCTTGATGAATTGCTCTTAATCATAGCTTTCACATGCACCTTCTAAAGTGACAGCAATTTCACTGTGTTCTGTTGGAAAGCTGAGACCAGTTTGGTAATATAACACCGAGTCTTAGTATTTCTTCCTCTTCTACCTCACTTCCTCCTTTTACTCACTTTAACTTCCCTAAAACTAAGCACCACTCCATAAAGTATAAACATATTTTTAAAAGGTATGTCCTATCAGTCATAGTTGGATAGTCACAAATAATTTTTTTTGCCAATAATAGTAACAATTGATATTCATTGAGTACTCACTCTAAGGCACTGTTTAAATGTATTAACTCATTTGACCCTCACAGGAATCCTATGTGGTAGATGTTATTCTTGTTATTCAGATGAAGAACAGAAATGCAGAGACCTAAATAACTTGCCAGGAATGTGAGATATGGAAACTCAAATACAAGAGCATGATCTTTACCACTATACCATACTGTGGCACCAAGTTCTCAGTAGGAGTTTTCGTATTCATTTCATTTGTAAGCCCCATCTCCAGTAACACCTCTTTTTAGAATTGCACTGTCCAATTTGATTGTTTAAATTACAATTAATTAAAATGTAAAATACAGTTCCTCCACCACACTGGCCACATTTCAAGTGCTCAATAACTCCATGGAGTTACTGACTGTACTAGCTTAGATATAGAATATTTCATCATTGCAGAGTTCTGTTGAACAGCCCTATTCTAGGACTGTAGGAAATAAATTTTTTTTTCTAAGGTTTTGATGTACTTTTATTTTTTTCAGAGACAAAGGATCATCTTTTACAGCAATAAAGCAGTCCAAGAATTAGCATTTATGCCACTTTCTCCAAGGCAATGTGAAGAGGATCAAGCCAGATAAATTTTAGTTTTGAATTTTTGTTAATTAAAAAAAATAAGAAATTTTAGGTCATTTTCCTGAACATTATTGCAAAAACAACATATTTCACTTCAAACCACAAGTGATAGTATAACAGAACAGTCAGTGGCAGCAATTTGCTTACAAGAACAGAGTACCAGTGGAGTGGGAAGATCTGGAATTAAAGACCATCTACATGTAATTGAAGTCGCTTAGAGGTGTGTCATAGGAAGATAGCGTTAGGTCAATGGGCATCACTATTGGGAATGAATATAAATGTTTATAATGAGAGAGCTCAAAACACCAAAACTTAAATTCTCTGACAGAAGTGAATTTTGTGCATTCTCAATTCTTAGCATCTGCCCCTGAAAAATGAGTCATTGAAAAAAAGGAAAAGACCAATGCATCACACTGGTGCATACCATCTTTTAAACAGCCACCTGGATATTTCTATCAAGCTAAATCATGTACCTGTTCAACTACATTTTCCAAAAGGGAAATGATACCAAGAGGAAAAGTCCTCAGTCACAAACTCATCATACATATTCAATACTCAATGGTATGTTTTCAAATTAAAGTAAGGTACCTATAGCAGAAACCAACATTTTACTAGATGAAGTAAATTGAGATTAGCTATAGATAAATCTTTGAAAGACCTTCTGAGGCATGTAAAATAGTTTAACCATATTATCAATTTTTACTCCTGTCTAATAACTTAAAATTATTTTCAGAAGCACTAAGTTAAATCCCATCTCTCATCCCTTGTAGACTTAGAAAGCAAACCAGAGCTCCTACATCTGGGCTACTTCTCTATTTGTTGGGAGCAGATTTTTAGCACTAATAAAATTTTCTTATTTCCTGATTTAGCCTTAGCCCCAAGATTACTTTACACTTACTTTTCTTTGGTCACTTATTTCCTTTTATTAGTTGTTTGTTAGGAAAACCAATGGGAAATGAATAATATATAAAATTTTAAAACTACTCTTTTCAATTCCCTCATTACAGCCTACTGTGTTTTTGGGAGAATATATGTTAGCAGAATGTTTATAGTATTCATGACTTGAGCTTGTAATTTAGAAGCTCTCAAAGGTACACTAATCATCAACACACTTACTATGAATATTGTACACTGAGGATTTTTCTTAAAAAAATGCTCTTGAAAGTAATATTCAACAACTTCAATAAACTGGCAAAGCAGGTTAGAACATGGGTTGCTGGCATTGATGTGTAGATGGTAGGTAGTATTATAAGAAGTTATTTACTATATGAATGTCAACCTTGCCAATTTTAAAATGTTAATAGCTTTATGGTAAAGATGAAAGTTTTATGCACTTCATCCAAGTGATTGAAAAATTTTGTAATCTTAGCATGAGAATTTCTTGATTACCCAATAAGTCATATTTACTTCTTTTTAAATTATGGGTGTTTATGAACATTTATAAATTTAAAAGCAAAACTTCCTGGAATGTCATACATAATATTTGAGTCTAAAAGACTGAATTTAGTATGCTAGATTTACAGTTTTTTGGGGAAAAAAGATTTCTCTGTCAGTCCTAGGGGAAAAATGAACCAAAATAAATTTTAAATGGATTATGTGGATTTGTCTAAGCAAATTTAGATGTTCAGCTGCATTTATAGGCAATTCTAATTGACTCACTGTAACTCAAAAGTATAATCTAGCAAAGTAGAAAGAGTTGCCCAGGGCCCAGCTTATCCTAAGAAACTTTGACTAAATGTTTATAAAAGTATAGTTCATTACTTAAGTTTTACTTATTGAATGTGAAATTACTTTTGAATATTCAACTCAAAATATGCTTCATTTTTTACATTATGTCTCAGATAAATTTTCTCTCAGATGAATATTTCTCTCAAATCAATATTTTAGAAAGCTAACCTTAAAGTCCTTATTTTAAGATATGGTTGAAAATTCAAATTATTCATTAGATGTTATTATAGTTAATAATATATTATGTGCATGTTATTTGGAATGAAACCACTAAACCTATTAGATATGATTACTTAAACACTTGCTTAGTAATAGGAAAGTTATGTGCTCTCTCTGCAGTTACTTATGGTTTCAGGAGATATAAGGAAATCAAAGTTGGGTTCAGTGAATATGTGGAAATTTCTGTATCTATACATAATATTCAAGTTGGAATTGTATTAACCTCTTTGAGAAACACATTTTCAACAATGATTAAGTTGTAATCTAATTTTTTTAAATGCTGAAATAATTTAATTAATATAACTTTCTAACCACCTGCTAGCACAAAAAAATAGAAAATAGACAAAAATTATTCATGTTAGTATCATCAAAGATAATCATTATATATTTTGATACATTTGTTTTTAGTATTTTACCTATACGGAGCCTGTTTTTGTTTTTTAATGGTGCTTGTTCAAATATTTTAAAATTTTATTCTACATTTTACTTAAGATATACATATATTTCTATGTAATTTCAATTCAATAATGGTGTCATGAAGATATTAAGTAATTCTTCCTGCAAAAAATAGTTTAAAAGACTAATATCTAGTATGTGCCATCTGTATTACCTCATCAGCGCAAAGCCTTTCATATCTTTTGCCCATTTTCTAACTTATTATTTGTTGTTTATCTACATATTCTAGATTGAGTTCATCAGAAAAATGAAAATTAAAACTATAATGAGCTATCACCGTACACATATCAGAATGGCTAAAATAAATAATAATAATATCAAACCTTGGTAAGAATATGGAGAAACTGGATCACTCATGCTGATGAGAATGAGAAATAATACAGTCACTCAGAAAAAAAGTCTGGCAGTTTCTTGTGAAATAAAACCAGCAATTATCATATGACCCAGCAATTAAACCTTTGAACATGTACATAACAACAATAACAATAACCTATACACATATGTCCATAGAGGCTTGATTCACATCAGCTAAAAATTGAAAACATCCCAGGGGACCTTCAACAATTTTATAGAATAAATACACCCATGCACACATACATGGATACAAGTAAAATAGAAGAACATGAATAAGATAGTGAGTGTTTCAATGTCAGTACATGTTTCCCTCACTATGAGAAAGTACAGTGTTCCTATAAAACCTTTCATAAGTCAAAATGGTATTAAAACAAAGAAGCAATTACCTTAGGACTTTCATTGCTAATGGATGTACAAAAAAAATTAAGATAAAGCACAGATGCTCACAGACACAGTTCAAAGTTATGGCAGCTTGATGCTGATATGCTGAGTGTTGTTCTCAGGGAAAAGGCTTGGTGGTGCCACTTCCTGTGCTCAGGCTGCACACTGCCTCCATAATAGCTTGCTGCAAAACAAATGCTAAAGCTATGTTCACTTTTGCCTTCTGTTCTGAAAGCAAAAAAAAAAAAAATCTTAGGCTTTCTTTCAGTTAGTTAAAATCAGTACTAATGTAGGTCTTTAATAAAAATGAAGCAGTGTAAACTTTTGAAAAGTGGAGGAGGGGTGCCTGAATTCTTGTTGTGATAGTGTACTATAGTTTTTAAAAATGTTAACTTCAAGGGAAACTAAGTTTGTGTACCTAGGATTTCTATTATTCCTTGCAACTTTGTATAAATTACAATTATGCCAATAAAAACTACCCCGACCTTCTTCACCTAATCAGTTATGAACAGATTAGATAGAGTTCAGAGAACAGAAATGTTTGACCTTTAAAGAGGGAATTGTGGAAGTGAAAGAGCTGTGAAGGAACTAAAGTCCAGAATCTGAGTACAAACTCTTTCCAAATCCCTAGCTGAACACAAAACTTGGAATAAGGGTGCCCAGAAAAAAATGAAATAGAAGCTATTTTCAGAACTGCTGCTGCTGCTGCAGTTTGTGTTTGCTGCATTTTTGACCGAATGTGTTCTTCAAATCAGTAGCAGAAGATAGAATTCTCCCTAATATTGGGTATCAGAGGTAGGAAGTTCAGGCTGGAAAACAATTAGAAATTTAGAAGAAAACTCAGAAATAAAAACATCACAGAGAGTGTACCTTAAAATCTGAAAGTAAAGTATTCCCAAATCTTTGGCCCATGCAGGCATAGGGGACACTCACAGGTCATGCCAAACAAGCAACAACCTAAAGTCAAAGAAAATTGATAATACACCAGCTGCTGGGCACAGCAGGGAGTACTATTTCATAATTTGATTCTGGGCAAGTAAATCACCTACTAAACTCAAAAAATAAAACAAACAAACCAATAAGCATCAGAATACCCCAGAATCACCACAGGGTATAATCTGCAACATGTAGTTTCAAACTAAAAAGTGCCAGATATGCAAAGAAGGAGGAAAGTGCTTCTTTGTCTGATTATGAGTGACATTAGAAACTAACATCAAGTAGTCCCTGATGCTGTACTGAACAAATGTTTCAAAGAGGGAATTTTAAATATATTCTGATAATTAAAGGGAAATATATTAATGAGTAAACAGATAGGAACTTTCAACAGAGAAATGTAAGCTGTAAGAAAACACCAAACGGAAAGTCTAGAACTATAAAATACAACACTGGATATGAATATCTCACTATATGAAATCAACAAAAAATTTGAAGCAGAAGCAAAAAAAATCAGTGAAATTAAAGTTATATGAATAGAAATTAACAAATCTGAACATAGAGAAAAATATTTAGCAAAAATGAACAAAATCACAGGGAACTATGAGGCAATTTGAAAAGTGTAATATATGTACAACTGCAGGCCCACAGGCAGAGAGGGAAAAAGGGACAGAAATACTATATGAAAAATATCAAATCTTTAAAAATTTTTTAAAAATAAAAACCTATTAATTTAAGAGACCTAAGAAGTTCAATGAAGCTTAACTAAGACACACACACACACACACACACACACACACACACACACACACACACCGCGCGCGCACATCAATCTAATCTTAGTATACCATAGAACAATATCTGAAAACCAAGAATATAGAGAAAATCTTGAAAGGAGCAAGAGAAAAAAAGGACATATTGCATGGAGAGAACTAACTATATGATCAACAGCTGACATTACTATCACTGAAGTAAACCAAAGGATATTGAACTTACATATTTAAAGCGCTGAACAATTTAAAAAACAAAGTGGCAGCCAAGAAATCTATAGGTAGTGCAAGTATTCTACAAATATAAAAATAGACCAGACTAGCACTACTAGAAATACCAATGGAACTTCTTTAGTCTCAAGAGAAATGACACTGATGGTCACATGAATATTAAGAAAAAAAGAAATACTGGAAAAAAACACATGTGATGAAATATAAAAGATTACACAAGTAATTTTTTCTTAATTTTTTAAAAAAGCTATTGTAGGGTTTACAAGGTACATTGATATATATGCAAACGATATCACAAAAGAAGTAGGGCAAATAGAATTATACTGCTTCAAGATTCTAAATTTTTTTAATTAAATTTATCGGGATGACATTGGTTAATAAAATTATATGTTTCAAATATGCTTCAATAATACATTTGTATGTTGCCCTATGTGTTCACCGGGCAAATCTCCTTCTCAAATCAAATCTCCTTCCATCACCATATATTTTACACCCTTTACCCTTATTTACTTCTCCTCCTCTTTTCTTTCCAGTAACCACTAAACTGTTGTCTCTGTCTATGAGTTTTTGTTTGTCTTGTGCGTTTGTTGCTTTCAGTTTTATATCTTATGTATAACTGAAATTATATGGTTCTCAACTTTTTCTCTTATTTCACTTAGGATAATTACCTCAAGATCTATCCATGTTATCTCAAATGGTAGTATTTCATCTCTTCTTACAACTGAGTAATACTTGTATATATGTACCACCGCTGCTTTATCCAATCATGTATCAAAGGATGCTTAGGTTGTTTCCATGTCTTGGCCATAGTAATTCTGCTATGAACAACATGGTACATATATTTTTACAGATGAATGTTTTAAATTTTGAGGGGCAGATACCCAGAAGAGAGATTGCTAGGTCATATGGTAATTCTGTTCTCAATTTTTTGAGGAAATACCATAGAGTTTTCCATAGAGACTGTACCAATTTACATTCTCACCAGCTGTGTATGAGGGTTCCTTTTCCCCCACAACCTCTCCAACACTCGTTATTACTTGTTTTGTTGATAATAGTCATTCTTACAGGTGTGAGGTTGTATCTCATTGTGGTTTTGATTTGTATTTATCCAGTAGCTAGTGAAGTTGAATATGTTTTCATATGTCTATTTGCCATTCATATGTCTTCCTGGAAGAAGTGTCTGTTTAGGTCCTCTGCCTAGTTTTAAAAAATTGCTTTTTTTTGTTGTTGAGTGGTATAAGTTTTTTATATATTTTGGATATTAACCTCTTATCAGAGGCTTGTTTGCAAACATCTTCTATTCAGAATGTTGTGGTTTTTTTTTTTTGCAATAATTTCTTTTGTTGTGCAGAAGCTTTTTAGTTTGATATAGTTCCACTCATTTATTTTTGCTTTTACTTTCCTTGTCTTTGAGGTCAAGTTTGTATACTTTAATAAGAGTAATAATATTAAGTAGAAGTAGATTGTCATGAGTTAATTCATGTTGTTACTTACCAGAAACCACTAAAATTATAAAATTATGCAAAAATTATAATAAAAAGTTAATAAAGATTAAAAAGACATACTAAAATATTTGTATAAAACTAAAAAAGACCAGAAAAAAAGAAACAGAAAAGAGATGAGACAAGTAGAAAATAAATAGCACAACAACAGATTAAAATTCTGTTATATACTAATCACATTGCCTATAAATAGATGAAATATTTTAATTAAAAGACAAGCTATGGATTTAAAAGCAAGATCCAACTCTATGCTGTCTATAAGAGATATACTTTAAACACAGAGATACAAATAAATTGAGAGTAAATGGATGGAAAATGGTACAATATTCAAATGGTAAGCATAACAAAAAGAAATGAATATTTAATATCATATAAATTAAACCCTAAGACATTAGTAGAAAGATATTTTATTCAAGAAAACCAAATACAACAGGAAGATAAAACAATTATAGAAAATGTATACAATAAGACAGCTTCACAATACTGAAAAAAATGAAGCAAAAATTGACAGATTTTTAAAAAATAGATAAACAATTATTAGCAAATATAATTAGAAGTTTTAATACTCCTCTTTCAGTAACAGATAGTATATATAGAACATCAGTGAGGATATAATAGACTTTAACAGCTATATGACACATATAAGATAGTACATATCTGAACAGCAGAATATGCATTCTTTTCATGAATACATGAAACATTCACCAGGCCACACCAAATGCAGCATCATTAAATAAGTCTCAATGAATACAAAAATTTAAAATTATATAGAAGATATTCTCTAACTATAACTAAACACACAGAAGACAAATATTGTGTAATTCCACTTAGGTAAGGTAACTAGAGTAGTCAAATTCATAGAGACAAAGAATAGAATGGTGGTTTCCAGGGTCTGTAGGCAGGGGAAAAAGTAGTAGTAGAGAGTTATTGTATAGTAAGTATAGAGTATCAGTTGGGGTAATGAAAAAAAAGTTCTATAGATAGATGGTAGTGATATTTGTACAATAATGTGAATGTCATTTAACTATGCATTTAAAAATGTTTTAAATCACAAGTTTTATGTTATGTATAATTTATCACAATAAAAGAATAAATTATAAGAGAAATTAGAAAATATTTAAAATGGAATAAAAATAAAACATTAAATTTTGTAGAATGTAGCTAAAGCAGTACTCAGTAGAAATTTTATAGATTTAAATGTTTGTATTTAAAATAAGAAACATCGCAAATCAAGATCTAAACTTGCACCACAGGGAGCTAGCAAAAAAAGCAAATTAAATTTAACAAGGAACAATAAAATAATAAAAATTAGAGCAGAAATTAGTAAAAAGGGTATTATGGACCATTTTATGCCAATAAGTTTGAAACTTTAAATTAAATGAACAAATATTTTGGAAAAAAGAAAAAACCAATTTACCAAAACAGACTCAAGACTCAAATCAGACTAATAATTTTAAAACATTCCAAGAAAGAAAACTGTAGGACCATGTGACTTCACTTGCAAACTCTGTTGACAGATTTAATGAAGTAAATATATTAATCTTTTACAAACTCTTTCAGAAAATAAATGAATCCATTTTTTTTAACACATTTTATGGGGCCGGTATTATGCTGATATCAAAACCAAAAAAAGAAAATTACAGATCAATATCTTTCATGAACATAGATGCAAATTTCTTAAAATGATATTAACAAGTCAAGTTCAACATTTTATAAAAATAGTAGTTAATCACAAAAGTTTAATAAAAGAATTCAAGATTTGTTTAACACTCAGATATTAATCAGTATAATTGATCATATTAATAGAATAAAGGAGAAAAACTAATCTCAATAGTAGAAAAAAATTTTAATTGAACTCCATTAATGATAAAACTCTCATAAAACCAGCATTAGAAAAAATATTTTTCAACTTGATAAAAAGTATCTATAACAAATTCACAGTAAACATCATATTTAGTAAAAAATTGATCGTGTTTTGCCTAAAATATGGAGTGAGTCAAGAATGTCTGCTTTTACCATTTCTATTCAATACCATATTGGAGGTCCAAATAAGTGCAATAAGACAAGAAAAAGAAATAAGAGGCATCTGTATTGGAAAGAAAGAAAATTATTTTTAGCTGTAGATGAAATTATCACGTGTGTAAAACCCTAATAAATATATTTAAAAATCTATTAAAACATTAAATTTAGTAACTTTGTGGGACCTGAGATCACTATACAAAATGCCCCCCCTGCATTTCTAATACTTGTAATAAACATTTAAAAAATAAAATTTAAAGTATAATTGATTGCATTTACAATGGCATCAAAATAAGTACTTAGGAATAAATTTAACAAAAATTAATGTGTAAGACATGACATTAAAATTATCAAAAATTACTGAGATAAGTTAAAAACATAACTCATTGGAGAAAGATACCATATTCACAGACAAAAGATAATATCGTTCAGATATCAGTTCTCCAATTAATATATAAAATAATAAAATTCCCACCAAAATTTTTTCAGTTTTGTGAAAAATGACAAGGGATTTATAAATTTATAAGAAAATACAAAAGACCTGAAATTACCCAAATAATTTTGAAAAAGGACAGTTTTAAGGACTTATGTTACCTGACTTTTAGGCAGTATTAATCCGTAGAATAAGACAGTAGGGTCACATTTAAAAGCTAGACAAATATTAGGGAAACAGAATAAAGTTCAGAAATACATCTACACTTACATGGTCAACTGATTTTCAACAAATGCACCAAGTTATTTCAATTCAGGAAAGGAAAAGTCTTTTCAACAATTAATCCTGGCACAGTTGATGTGGTAGGCAAAATAATGACATGCTCACCCCTCACCTAAAATGTCAACATCCTGATCTCCAGAACTTGTGAAAATGTTTGGTTACATGGCAAAAATGGATTAAGGTTGCAGCTAGAATTAGGCTTGTAAATCAACTGACATTAACATAGGAAGAGTATACTGAGTTGTCCAGGTAGGCCCAATATAATACCAAGAATCCTTAAAAGACGAAGAAGGAGGCACAAGAGAACCAAAGAGATGACACAGTGAGAACCACTGGGACCACTTTTGCTGGTTTTAAATATGGAGTAAAGGGCCATGAGCCAAGGAATGTGAGCAGGTTCTACAAGCTAGAAAGGACAAGGAAATGAATTCTCCCTGTAAGCCCCCAGAAAGTAAGGCAGCACTCTTGACAACTTGATTTTGACTCAGTGAGGGTCATGTTGGACTTCTAACCTTCAGAGCCATAAAATAATAAATTTGTATTGTTTTAAATCAGTAAGTTTGTTTTAATTTGCTACAACCATGAAAAAGTAAGGTAATTAAATATCTATATGGGGCCAAAGGTGTGTAGAATTTCAACCCTTATTTTATACCATTTATAAATTAAACAAAAATAAATAATAAATTTAAGACCTAAAACGATAAAACTTCTGAACAAAAAACCAGAAAATTATTTGTGTTCTTGATTTAACCAAAGAGTTCTAAATTGTGGTAAAAATGCATGTACCATAAAAGAAAAAATTAGATAAATTTGACTTCATTAAATTTAAAAAGTTTTTGAAAGATTTAAGACTTATTAAGAAAATAGAATGATTATTGACAAATCAGTAGAAAATATTTGCAAAATAATATATTTAACCAAGAACTTGTATCCAGAATATGTAAAGAACTTAGAAAACATTGCATCCAATAAAAAATGGGGAAAATTTGAATAGACACTTCATTGAGGAAGATATATGTTGAACAGGAAATATGATATATGTACTCCATTCCACTGGTCATCAGGGAAATTATAATTAAATGAATAAACAACAACTAGATACCCATTAGAATGGCTAAAATTAAAAAGACTAAGGATACTGAGTCTTGGCAAGGATATGAAGCCAATGGAAATCTAATTCATTATTGATAGAAATGCGAAAGTATTATAGCTACTTTGGAAAACAGGTTGGCAGTTCTTATAAAGTTAAATAAACACTTGTTTTTATGACCCATTAGTTCCTTTCCTGAGTATCTACTCAAGAAAAATGAAACATAAGTGTACCTTAGGATTTGTAGTACTGTTACAAATATTTATAGTAGCATTTTTTGTAATAATCAGAAAATAGAGTAAACCACAATTTTCATCAACCAAATAAACAAAATGTGGTATATTCTAAAATGGAATACAACTCAGAAACAAAAAGAAGCACAGTACTAATGTATGCAATAATATAGACAACTCTTCATATCATTATGTAGAGTGATAAAACTTAAATAGAAAAGATTATATACTTTATGTTTCCATTGACATAAAATTCTAGAAAAGGCAAAACTGTACTGACAAATTGTATTGGTGGTTGTCAGGGGTAAGGGGAAGGAACTGATAGAAAAGAGGAAGGAGAAAATGTACTAATGTTACAGAAATGTTCTTAGATGAGTGGTAGTTATAAGGCTATGAATTTGGGTGAAACTCGTCAGATTTGCACTTAAAATGGGTGCATTTTATATGTAAATTATACATTAAGCAATTGAAATGAATGACCTTTCAGTATTTGTTATGTTTATGCTATGATGAAATTAACAAAATAATGAATAACATTCTACTGGTGGGTTCTTCCGTACTGAATTTACCTTTTTTAATTATGAGATTCTGTGAACTTCAGTTTTCCAATGGAAATATTGGAAATAACCAAGATTGATCCCTCAAAATGCATCAGTTGGTATGCACAGGAACCAAGCAACTGAAAGGAACCAATGACAATTATAAAGAGTCCTAGTGTAAATAACTGATATTGGTGAATTGATACATCATTGTGTATCATTCCTGGAAATAATAACAGTAGTGTCTACCTCAAGATAGTTACAAGGATTAAATGAAGTGAGACATGTAAAAACCACTTAGTACCGTGCTGGACTCATAATTAGTCCTCACTCAGTACAAAGTAATTGTTACTTTCATGAAATGTGAATTTCTCCATGAGGAAGTGTACATCAAGCAAGTAGAAGTCAAATATTGTTTCTGCTTGTCCCCCATATCTTTCTTTTACTTCAGATAATAAAACATTCTATTTTTCCTGCCTTTGAGCACCTGACTTTTCCCAATCAACAGAGTTCTAGTGAGGCAGTTAGTTTCACATAGGCACTTAGACAAGGGGTATTTTATCTGTCTTGATTAGACCAAGAAGCAGCCCTTGGTCTCAGCCAGGCCACTTAGAAACTTACTGAAATTTAGTACTTCAATGATGAAGGTAAATTTTGGAGTTACATGCTGTTGTTTTCTGTGCCTTATGGAAAAGTCATCATAAGAATGCAACCTTCATTATGGTAGAAGATTTAAAAGCTAAGTACTGTAGAGCCTAGGGAAATTGTACTTCTAGAGTCAGCTGAACTTGTGCCTTTCCAATTTTATGAGTGAATAAAATATGTCCTTCACACATACTTTGCCTAACTTAGTTTGATTTGGGTTTCTGCCATTTGTAACCAAAGAATGCAATGTTTCAAATTCTGGTTTTTAGCAAATACCTAGTTTCTCATCTCCAAAATAAGGGTAATAATTGTTCCTATTTTGGAGGAAGGTTGTAGAATTAAATTATGCAATATATATATAAAAGGTTTAGAACAGTCCCTGAAACTTAACTAATGCAATACAGTTTTTGCTATTGTTATTGCCATTCATTTTCTCTGCTGAAACTATGTTTTCATAGGGTGAGGAGGAGTATATAAAAAAAGGGTTTAAAAGTTTTTTAACAGCCAATGTTGTGACTAGATTAGTAAATAATTAAATCGAAGGATAATAAATTGAATTAATATGTATAATAAGGTCATTTATTCTCAATGCATCTTCCTTTGCACGTGTCTTGCCAAAGGCAGGGACTCGATATGAGTCAAATGAAATCGATTTCTGATAGTTCATAATCAAAGCATAAAAAATAACCTTGTTTACCTTATGAAGTAGGGAATCCTGGGTCCTCATAGGTGATTTGCTTAGCTAATTAAAGTTATCTCTTCTGAGAGTAAAACCTTAACAACAATAACAACAAAAAGCCATAAAATGAAAGTCTTTCTGCAATGAAATATACCTTTCTCTGTCACTTAAGTAGTATTTTGAATAGGTTTTTGTGTTTTGTGTAAGATAATCTTTTTTTTTTTGCTATAATTAAGCCATGTGGACAACAATAGTATCTTGAGACGCTCTACTGATCCAAGAGACCTGGTTTATTTTAGAGTAGTTGATCTACTTTACATATTTTAGTGCCTGTGGGTTCTGTTTAGGGTCTTATTTACTCCAACTCCCCACTCCCAGTTGAATGCCATGAATGTGTTTGCTTAAAGTTTCTACATCTAAGTGAATTATTGTCACAAAGCACTCTGGTAACTCCATGAGCTCAACTGGTGGGACTGTAGTTAATATTACTTTGTGAATAATATGACTTTCCTTTGATTGTGTAATATATTAGCAGGAAAACATTAGGATTTAAAAATGAAAGTTTCTAAATTATATCTATAATATATCATTTGAATATGCAATGTATTTTTCAGTAATGTAAAAATGTAGCTTTTGATAAGAATTGTCTAAGTGTTATGGTCTTTCCTAAACATCCAATATCTTGCTAAATGTGTAAAATAATCCATATTTACAGTGATTTAAACTCAAGTTAGGACTTGGGGTAAAATATTCATTAGACTCTTCTGTAAACAGCAGTAAGAGAAAATAAAGAAAAAAATGAATCTATCACTTGTGATCAACTATATATTAGCAAAATGAACCTTCGCTACTGTGAAATACATGTCATTGTTTAAAATAGGTGAGGAAAGTTCAGTGACAATGATGTACAGACTTAATATAGAGCTTCTTTTAATTTTTTCTCACAATTTTGGCTCCAGGCAATAGTTATGGAGTTTATAATGGCATTTTCATAAATGCTGGTGTGCTTTCAGAGGGGACTTTTCACAAAATGGAGAAGTCACAACTTTCACCATTAGTTTAAACTAAGGGGTCTGATCTTGTCTCCTCTGCCACATAATTCTCATTTTATGTTAATAGAAGTTATGTCTAATTATCAAGGGGAGAGTAGATTTCTAAATTATAGTCTCTTCTAGAAGAGTTATGAGTGTAACCTCCATTAACACTGGAGGATGTAAAGAAGGCAACTCTTTGAATGGTGAGATAAAAATATGCCCCTCTAGTGGAGGGTTATATTTTATCTGTAACTGAGTAATTTTGACTCAAGTGACCTATATTGAGAAATAGATTTAATAGTGGGAAGATTGTGGATTGATGGATCTCTGCCAGGCAGGAAGAGAAAATTCAGAGCATTAACAGTAACTGGAAGAATTTAGGACATGATGTTATTCCCAAAATTAACAGGAGGAGAAAATATAATAGAGGGAAAAAAATAGCGTGAACTGTTTTCCACCCCCACCTTCCGGATGTTTTCTTGGATGGAGTTTTTATTTCAGATTTCTCTTTTGGAACTTTCAATGTTTTATAGGCTCTTGTCTAGTGAGAAATAAACCAAGAACTTCTGTTATTTTTGTAGCAATCACCTTGTCTTCAGTATATAATTCTCTGAAGTCCATTCTTGGTGTTCTAAGAAATTTTGCTGCCTCATCTATGATAAGACCAGCATACACAGTAATCTTCCTATTTAAAGTCCAGATAGGAATGTCTCCTAGTCCTCAGAAGCAAGCTAAGGATCCTTCTCTAATAAACTTGCTTCTTCATGGAATTACTGTTTTGGGGAGTAAGATATCTTAGATCTCTTCCTTCTTCCCTCCCCTTCCCTATCTTCTCTCCCTCATCCTGTCCCCTTGTTTTTTTCTCCCTTTTCCTTTCTTCTTCCTTTCCTCTCTCCTTCCTCCTTCTCCTCATTTTCTTCTGCCTCCCTCTCTCCTTCTTCCTCCCACATTAGTTCTTGTAACATTGCTAAAAAATCTGTCCCAGATATCAAGCACTCTGAAATTTTTATGATGAAAAATGCACACAGAATTTAATCTGATTATTAAAAAACTGAAGATTCAATTTCTTTTCATAACTTGTTACTATTTCATTGACTTTATGTCTTCAGAATTTAGCTAGCATCATCTAAAATAGGTGGCAAAATGAAAACAAATCAACAAGGAAAAAAAATCAACAACAACCTGTATTTTTTCAATACCTAATACAGACCAAAAACTGGACTGGGACTGAGTGCTAAAAGGAATTTAAATGTATTTTTGGTGCATTACACTATTTTTTTTCATTACACTATTTTTAAGGCTAATTTAAAGAAGGGAAATTATTAAGCTGCAAACCTTCCTCTGAAAAATGCACATTCCTCTGTTGTCTAAACTTGGCTTTTGAGTAAGCATGGCCTTTGACCTTTGAACTCAGTGCACCTCCTGCTTCAAGTCTATAACTCAGCTTCACTTAACATTTATTTTTTTTTAAGATGTAGATTAATTCCTCACATAAACATTCTTAGAAAATGTAAGACTTGCTAGTATCACTAAGGCAATAAAATGCTTTTTAATAAAAGGAATTCTACACTTAAAAACTTGATCCAAATTGAATCCTAATTCTCTTCCCTGTCAAATTTTAGGGCTGATTTTATTTAAATCAGTGACGACTTCAGGGCTAAGCACTTAGTTTGAGTTCATCAAATATTGGTTTAAATAGAGGGGGAGTAAATGATCTAATGGACCTCGACTTTCTGGCAATCATACTCTCTTTTTTCAGTAAAGAGATTTTAAAAAATGATAGTTAAGATGAAAATCTGAAGCTTTAAGAGCCTTTCAGAGATTGGAAGACTTGCCATCACAGTCAATAGCATTAATCTCTGTGTACCTTAAATTTGCTTGTTTTGTTTCAGATTCTGCCTTAAAATTTGTATATATATACATGATAAACTAGCACAAAGGAATTCAAAATGTACAGGAACAAGGAGGGCAGCAAATATACACACATACACACAAATATACATACATTTATTTTTATGTGTACATTATGTATACAAACAGGTTCAATATCTCTGAAAGGATATGTAAAAAATTGGTTGTGAGATTGCCTTTAGAATGCGTCAGGGCAAGAATAGGAACATAATTTTCACTATTTATCCCTATTTAAATTTAAAAAGTAGATTAAAAGCACTTTCTCCTATGTGACTATTCATAATACTCAGCTGGTATTGCAGATAATCTCAATTAGATGTCTCCTAATTATATATCAAATCTGAAACAGGGTGCTTACCCAGATACCTTGGTGAGAATCTCTTATACATATGTGGATTAAATAATTTATTTATAGTGTAACAGACAGAAAATGACTGGATTACACTATTGATTAAGATCTAAATATTGGTTTTGTCACTGTAAGTCTACAGGAGCTTCATTGAGAAAGAAATGTAGAAGATTCTGGTACAAGTCAATAAGAGGCACTTTAATAAAACTAACTATAGATTTGTGGGTACATGTCTCATTGGAATCTTATGAAATGTCTCAACATATTACATAATATAAAGGAATACTGCACTGTATTTGAACCTTAAACTGCAACTAATGCTCTAGGGTTAAAAGAAAATTTTGAAGAACTGATGAGAGAATACATGGTCTGTATCATTTAGGTATAATTAAGTAAAAAAAAGAATACACCAAAACACTATGACTTAAAGTAATAAGCATTTATTTGGCTCATAATTCTGCTGGATAGTTCTAGTGTGGGCAGGCGTCTCTCATGTGTCATTTGGAAGTGATCACCGCAATAGAGCTTCAGGCTGGCTCTGCTTATTAGTTTGGGGTTTCACATACTTCTGGAACCTCAGCTGACACAATTAGGCTGACTGGTCTCTGGCCCACATTGTCTACCCTCTCCCTGCAGGCTAGCCTGAGGTTGTTCTCATGCCTTGTTCAGAATCCCCCAAAAACAAAGTGACAGCTTACATAGCCATTTGAGGCTCAAGCCTAGAATGGGCACTCAGCCCATTCTACCAAATTCTTTTGGCCAAACATGCCACAAGCCAAAAGGCTGAGAAATAGACTCCACCTGTTGTTAAGGAAGACTGTCGAAGTCATTTTGTCAGCAGAATAAATCCTGGAAAGGAAACTACTTGGGCACATGGGTTACATATATATATAATTTAAACATTTAAAAAATATTGGCAAACAGTTCAAGTAATTAATTTTAAATTAATTTTGTTTTGGGAATGTGTCATAATAATTCCATGATTTAAACAATAGAAATTTATTTTTCATAGTTCTGGATGCTGGGAACTTTGAGATCAAGGTGCTGGCAAGGTAGCTTCCATTCGGATGCCCTTTTTCTTGTTTTATGGGTGACTGTCATTCCCTGTATGCTCACATGACTTCTTGTTTGTGTGCTTGCACACAGAAAAATATATATCCCTTTCTTTCTCTTCTTATAAGGCCACCAATTCTAAAAGATTAAGGTCCCACATAACCTATTATTTTAAAAATGATGACACATTTATCCCTCTGTTCCCAGCCCTCATTGGTCAGAAGTAGCCCCATGGACATTAACTACCTCATATTTCCAGGTATTACACAACTTGTAAGCGCACTATACCATAATGTCTTGAATAAGTTTTGGAGAAGGAAACAAGAGATAAATGAAGTGTAGCAAAAAGTTCACATTAAAGGGACTCTTGGAGCTATTTCATTACATTAAAAATGCCAAAGATAAAATATTTGAAATTGATTCAACCTTAGAAATGAGTGAGTCACTGTGAGGTCATTATATCAGTGGCTCATGTGAAAAGTGGGACAAGGAGGATATAAAGTACTATAGAATAGATGTCTGGTACACTATCAGAAAATACAAATGTGCATACTTGTATACTGTTTTTCTCTGGATTCCACAAAAACATGACTGTCAAGAGTGATTAGGTAAGCAGAACCTGAGTTTCCTAGAGTCAATCTGTGGTCCCTGGAGGATTTAAAGTTGGTTCAGGCTAGTCCCATTTCCTGGCTCTCAGCAGAAGCAAAAGCAAATCCTCAGTGGTGCAGTGACCGAGGTTCTCAATTCATTAAAGTCAACTGATAGAAGCTCATAAACCACTATGAATGAGAGTTAGCAAAACAAGCAATCAAATTTAGACATCTTGTTATTTAATATAAGAATAACAAATACAAAATAAATATTACTGTATAAACTACTTAAAGAAATAAAAGATTAAATAAAAATGAACAAGTAACTTTTGAAGTTATTAAAAATAATCAAATATTTGACAAAATAAAAGTCTATTTCTTCATCCAATATGGCCAGCTCTTTGATATTAGAACTATGCTAGAAAACAAAGATATATGGTTCATGCACATAAATATATACAGAAAAATAATTTAAAAATTATTAGGGATAAAAATTCATGAAATAAAAAGTTTCAGCTCATAGAAAGACATAATAATTGTAAACACTTCACAAAATAGCCTCAAAAATACAAAGCAAAAGTTGTTAGAATTACAAAGAGAGAGAGAAAAAGAGAGAGAAAATCTAACATTGCATCAGGATATTTCCATAGCATTATTATTTATGAGAGGGCTGGCATGTGACCATCCTATGAAAAGTTGTCTATTTTATTAATCTTTTTGACATTACTTTTTCCTTGAAAGTGGTTGAGTCTTACTTTTTAGCTTAGAACATAGGAACATTTTATAAAATTTCCATGTTCCCTTAAGAGAAATGTGGCCCATCGAATTGTTAGGCACGAGGTTTAGTATATATCTTCTATAGAGTCAGGTTTACTAATTGTATCCTTTAAACCTTGTGTAAGCTTATAAATTTATTCACATATAGAAAGCTACAGACTCATATGGCTTTATAGGATAATTCTAAAATACTTTCAAGGAACTTATAATTGCAATTTCATACAAATTTTTTCACAAAATACAAAAAGAGAGACTACTGCACAATTCCATTCTCTGAGCCAAAATGGAAACAAGAGGTAATCTCACTCATAAACATAAATGTAAATATATTAATAAAAATATTAGCAAAATAAATTTGAAAATCTATACTAAAGGTAATGCATAAAAACTAAGTTGATTTTATTCCCGGTTTCAGAGGTGAGGTAACATTAAATTTTTATTCAATGATTTCTTGTACATGACACCGAAAGCATACACAACAAAAGCTAAAATAGACAAGTGAGACAATATCAAACTATAAAGCTTCTACACAGCCAAGAAAAATCAACAAAATAAAAGTCAACCTATGGAATAAAAGAAAATATTTTCAAACTACATTCTGATACAGAGTTAATATCCAAAAAAAAAATGCAAGGAACTTCTACATCTCAAGCAAAACAAACAAACAAACAAACAAAAACATTTGAAAATAAGCAAAAGGAACTGAGTAGACATTTCTCAAAACACACACACACACACACACACACACACACACACACAAATGTCCAACAGATGTACGAAAAGGTGCCCAACATCACTAATGAGATATTGACTCACACCTGTAAGGATGGCTATTATTTAAAAAATGGAAACGTTAAGTGTTACTGAGGATATAGAGAAAAGGAACCCATAAAGAGTGTTGGTGGGAATGTAAATTGGTACAGTCACTATGGAAAACAGTGTACAAATACCTTTAAAATACTAGATAGAGCTACCATATAAGGTTGCAATCCTACTTCTGAATATGTTCCCAAAAGAGTTGAAATTGGAATCTTGAAGAGATATATATCTGCACTCCCAAGTTCACTGTAGCATTACTCAAAAAAGCCAAGACACAGAAGCAACCTAAACATCCACTAGTGGATGAATGGATAAAAAAACGTGGTGTGTACATACCATCGACTATTATTCAGCCTCATAAAAGCTGAAAATCTGTTATTTGTTTTTTTTTAAATCTCCATAGGTGATATTTATTTTTAATTTCATAAGTCAGTGTGAGATGGTTTGGCAGATTAAAGTCATAATGTATAGTGTCAACTGTTTCAATGTTATTCATTCAGTGCTTATATAACTTGTTTGACAGTATGAGGTTATCATCTGGCAGTCACAGAGCACTTTGGGAAGGTCATTATAGATGTATTCTAGAAGAAAATGCATCAAGATGGACATTTTCAAAACTTTTTCTTGGGGTGATTAATATACTAAGAAATCCTGCCATTTTTGACAACAAGAATGAACCTAGAGGAAATTATGCTAAGTGAAGTAAATGAGACACTGAGGGCCAAGTATCACATACTATTACATACACAAGGAATTTAAAATAGAAGCAGAGAGTAGAATGGTGGTTACCAGGGACTGGGAGAAGAGAGAAATGGGGAGCTATAAGTCAAAGGGTGCAAAGTTTCAGTTATGATGGATGAATTAGTCCTAGAGTTCTTGAGTATAGCATAGTATCTATTGTTAATAATACTGTATTGTATACCTAAGAATTTGCTAAGAGCATAGATCTTATGTACAGTTTTTATAACACATGCAAAGAAAAGGTAAATAAAGTGGGTGGGAGAAAACTTTTAGAAGTGATATATATGCTTATGGCATAGATTGCGGTGATGGTTTCATGGATGTATACTTACTACAAACTCATCAAAATGTATTAATTAAATATTTACAGCTTTTTGTATGTCAACCATACCTCTATAAAGTGGTCTTAAAAATGTTTATTCACAAAATATTCCACATTAATGCAATTAGGGATAAAACCACATGATTTCAATAAATGTCGAATAAGCATTTAATAAATTCCATACTCATTTACAATAAAATTTTTAGCAAACTATAAATAGAAAGGAATTTCTTTAATCTGTTAAAAGTACCCAGAAAACTTACATCAAACATAATTCTTAACAGTAAAAAAACAGTAGAAGTATCACTTTTAATTAATTAATTAGTTATTTAACTAATTAAAATTAGTTTCAAGTATACAGTACATTTGTTAGACACTTATATTGTTCATAAAACAATCCCTCCAATTGCTTTCTTCCTCTCCTGGCCCTCCACTTAGCTATCATATTAATACTAAATGCATTCCTTCTGCTGTGCTCCCCATCCCCGTGCCCAACTATCAACTACTAATTTATACTTTTTTAATCCTTCACTGCATTCTGCTAGCCTCTCAACCTATACCCCCTCTATCCATAATCAAATTGTCAACTATATTTGTGAGTCTGTTTTTCACTAGTTTCTTCTTTTTGTTCCTTAGTTACCACATATAAGTGAAATCATGCGGTATTTATCTTTATCTGACTTATTTCACTCAGTATAATAACTTTTAGGTCCATTTATGTCATTGTAAATGGTAGGATTTCATTGTTTTTTTTTAATGGCTGAGTAATATTCCATTGTATATATGAACCATAATTTCTTTATCCAATTGTCTGTGGATGGGCATTTAGGTTGCTTCCTTATATTGGCTATTGTAAATTGTGCAGCCACGAATACTGGAATGCTTGGATCTTTACAAATTATTGTTTTGGTTTTCTTTGGATAAATATCCAGAAGTGCAAATGCTGGCTCAAAAGGTATATCCATTTTTAATTTTTTGAGAAACTTCCATACTGTTTTTCATAGCAGCTGTAACAATTTGCAATTCCATGAACAATATATGAGGGTTCCCTTTTCTCCACATTCTCATCAACACTTGTTCTTTGATTTAGTGATGATGACATTCTGACAGATGAGAGGTGATATCTCATTGTGGTTTTAATTTGCATTTCTATGATGGTTAGCAACCCTGAGCATCTTTTCATATGTCTATTAGCCATCTCTATTTCCTCTTTGGAGAAGTATCTGTTTAGGTTTTCTGCCCATTTTTTAATTGAATTGTTTGTTTATTTTTGTTGTTGAGTTGTAGAAGTCCTTTATAAAAATTTTGGGTATTAACCCCTATAAGATGTATCATTAGCGAATATCTTCTCCCAAACAAACATTCGATTGTCTTTTTGTTTTGTTGATGATTTCCTTTGCTGTACAAAAACTTTTTAGTTTGATGTAGTCCCATTTGTTTATTTTTTCTTTTGTTTCCCTTGATTGAGAAGATATATCTGAAAAGAAATTCCTGTTAGTAATATTGGAGAATTTACAGCCTATGTTTTCTTCTAAAAGTTTTATGATGACAAGTCTTACATTTAAGTCTTTAATCCATTTTGAGTCTATTCTTTTATATGGTATAAGAAGATTGTCCAGCTTACTATTATTATTTTTTTGCATATATCTGTCCAATTTTCTCAATACCATTTATTGAAGAGACTGTATTTACTCCATTGTATATTCTTATCTCCTTTGTCATATATTAAGTGAGCTTATAGGTGTGAATTTATTTCTGGGCTCTCTATTCTGTTCCATTGATCAATGTATCTATTTTTATGCCAGTACCATGCTATTCTGAATACTGTAGACTTGTATAGTTTGATATCAGGTAGTATGATACTTCCAACTTTGTTCTTTATTATCATGATTGCCATTACTATTTTTTTTCTCCATATAAATTTTAGAATTATTTGTTCTAGCTCTCTGAAAAATGCCATTGGTATTTTGATATGATTGCATTGAATCTATAGATTGCTTTGGGTAGTATGGCCATTTTAACAATGTTGATTCTTCCTACCCATGAACATGGTATATACTTCCATTTATTTGTATCTTCTTCAATTTATTTTTTCAATGACTTACAATTTTCTGAAAACAGGTCTTTTACCTTCTTGGTTAATTCAATTCCTGGGTATTTTATAGTTTTGACACAATTGTAAGTGGAACTGTTTTCTTAATTTCTCTTTCTGAAATTTCATCAATGGTGTATAAAGGATCACTTTTAAAACTAGGAACAAGACAGGATGCCCACTTTTACCACTAGTATACAATCTTGTATTGGAGATCCCAGCCAGTACAACAAGAAAAGAAAAAAAAACAAAGTGTATAAAGACTAGAAAGAATAAAACCAAGTTTTTATCATTTTGGGCATGTGATTATTTTTATATAAAACTAAAAGATATACATACGTGTTAACATAATAATAAAATTTAGCAAGGTGGATATAATACCAACAAAGTTTGAATTAATATACACAACCCAAAATTTATAAAACATAATTTTGAAAAGATGACATTAGCAACAAAAAATATTTGGTACTTAGAAATAAATTCAACAATAAATGTGCAAGACTCATATGGAGAAATTATTATGTTTTATTACTTTAAAACATAAACAAAGAAAATATAAACAAAAAAACATATAATCATTTTTATAAATAGAAAGGTTTAATATTCTAACAATGTTAATTATCCTAAATTGACCTATAGATTAAATGAAATTCTAATAGAAATTTCAATTATTACCATGAGACTTTTATGAGAAGCTTTATAAGCTAATTTTAAATTTTGATGGGAGATCAAATGCCCAAGAATAACCAACAGAGTCCTGAAGAGAAAAAAAAAATAGACTGAAAGTATTGGCTTTACCAGATAGAAAGAAATATAATAAAGTTATAATAATTAGAGATAAACCTTTCAATAAATGGTGCTAGAACAATTTATTATCCAAATAGGAAAATAAAAATAATAAAATGCAATTCCCACTTCATGGCCATAAACAAAATTAGTACTTGATGCATTGAAAATTTAAAGTTGAAGACATTTATTTAAAATTTTAAGGGACGTGGTTATATAGTATAGCAGTTAGAACATCTGCTTTACATTCAGAAGGTCCTGGGTTCATGCCCCAGTGGAGCCATGGTCCATGGTCCATGGTCTATGGCCATGCCACTGAGAACAAAACCAATCCCATCTGATCTCAGAAGTTCAGCAGGACCGGGCCTGGTTAGTACTTGGATGGAAGACAACATCTAGGAAAACCACATGCTGTAGGCATAAATAATAATAAATAAATAAAATTAAAAAAATAAAACTTTAGTAGACAGTATATACAGTATATTCAGAGCTTTATGATTTAAAGTTTCATAACACAAAAATTGTTAACCATTACATTAGGTTCTTGCAGTTGCTGTAACAAACTATCTCAAATTAGGCGGCTTATAATACAGAAATTTATTCTGTAATGGTTTTAAAAGCTAGAAGTCTGAAATTATAGATTTTGTAGGTTCATGTGCCTTTGGAATGCTCTAAGGAATAATCATTCCTTGACTCTTCCTATCTTCTGGTGGTTGCTGGGAATCCTTGGTGTTCTTTGGCTTGTAGCAGCACCATTCCGATATCTACTTCTCTTGTTAGGTAGCCTTCCTTCCTGTGTCTCTTCTCTTTTTCTCTCTCTCTGTCTCTCTTTGTCTCTGTCTCTCTCTCTCTCCAAATTTCCCTCTTATTAGAACAGCAGTGATTGAATGTATGGCTCAACTTAATCCCGTGCGACCTCATCTTAACTTAATTATATCTGCAACGACCTTATTTCCAAATAAGGTCGCATATGTTCTGAATGAAATTAAATTTAGAGAGGAACACTATTCAACTCATTACAACCATGAAGAAAAAGACTGGCGAAAGAATAAAAAGACAAGACACAAACTGAGAAAAGATATTAGTGAACTGTTTATTCATGACCCTAGCCAATTTTCCAATTTTATTATTTTATTATCGTTATATATATATATATATATATATATATATATATGTATGTATATATATATATATCTGTATGTATATATATCTGTATGTATATATATCTGTATGTATATATATTTGTATGTATATATATGTATATAAATATTTAGATACATATATATATAAATATAAATGTTGTCCTATATATATGTAAGACACATATATAGGCTTATATATAAGACATAAATAACTGATATGAATCAATAAAAAAGATAAATATAACAATAATAAAATTGGCTAGGGTCATGAATAAACAGTTCACAAAAAAGAAAATATATTTGGTAGATTGTCTAATGAAAATGTGCTAGACATTCTTAGCAAGCAGGGAAATACAAATAAATATTGCAATAAAATGTTATTTTACTTCCCCATTATAGCATCTGACAATACCAAATATTGGCAGGGATGTAGCTTAACAGAAACTCTCATACATTACTAGTGAGATTGTTCACAGAAGCATTATTTTTAAACACAAAATATAAAAAGAAGCCCAATATTTATTGGTAGAATAATTGATATATTTACTAAATGCACTATTATACAATAAAAAAAATGAATTAACTATAGTTATATGTGACAGCACAGTTGAGGGTATAATGAAGCAAAACTATTAGATACAAATATATATGATCTATATTTTTTAAAAAACAGAATGATAAACATAAAATTCAAGATAGTGTTTAACTTTAAAGGGGATACAGAAAGTTACACAGAGAAGGGGCATACAAAGATATTGGTAACATTCTAGTTCTCATGTGATAGATTCATCTTGTTTATTTTGTTAGACATCATGTGGTATGTGAATGTTACATATGCTTTGTGCATAGCAAATATTTCATGATATAAATAAAACAAAATTCATATATTTTTTAAATGTTATGGTATGGGAACCCAGATCTATTCAAAATTTTAAACTATCCCATTTTAATTGCAGTGCTGATACACTAGAATTTAAATAGTCAATAGAATGTACCGGTAAATCTTATCATCCCTGGAGTCCCACTGCCTATACTGGAATCCTGACTCTGCCATTTACTAGCTGCAGGATATTGGGAAAGTTTCTTAATTTCTTTTTACCTCCATTACCTTGTCTTTATAATGAGGATAAAATTGAGCCTTACTTCACATGGTTGTTGTGAAGATCATAAGAGAAAAAGTAGGTAAAGCTCTTAGTACATGGTTGCTTAACACATAGCAAGTATCTAGTGAATATGACCTACATAGATTAGATCAGAGGCCTGAAATGTGCTCCCACACATGTTCTCTTGCACTTCTGCTATTTTCCAGAATAGGTCTGGTCCTCAGGTAGCTGCTGCTCCCTCTGCCTGGTCTTCAGAATAAACATACATGAGCCCAACTCACAAGGAGGAGCCAAGGTCAAGTGGGCCTGAAGTCTGAGGCAGAGCTGCCTCAGTGTATGATCCCAGCCTAAATGAACCAATCCCCAGCTAATATGCAGTTAGGGAATTAAGAATAAATCATTGTTTTTAAACCTATGAATCTCAGATCATTACGTTTGCAAAAGTAGTTACTAATGCATGAGATGCTATATTGTTATAATAATAATTATTATTGATATTAAAGATTTTGAAGATAGTTGCTCCTGGGTCTGCAAAGTTTATCTCACTCAAATTGTACCTAGACAGGTTGGATTAGGGCCTTAAAACACTGAGACTTTTCAGTTTCTATCTTAAACCACTGCCTCAAGCATAAATATCTTGCTTCTATTGACTTTGTCTCTCCTCTAGTTCCAGGACACATTGGTTTGAGTCAGCTTTGCTTCAGGACACTGTCATTGTCAAAAGACCTGAGGTTAGAGAAGAGACACACTATCCCTAGCTTAGAAAACAGTTTTGTAACTAGCTGTTTTACATCTGTACTATGTATGTCTCCCTTTGCTGTTAGAGCATTGTATGGTCCATAACCAGGTATACACACATTGTTTTTATTATCTGCACTGCACCCTGCCTGGTAGCTAGGGTCAGGATTATGTTCCCTCCTTTGTAATGAAGAGTCCTAATCTCAGAGTGGTTCTAGTTACTTGCCCAAGGCCACAAAGTTGTAAATGGTACAACTGGACTCAAAACTGCAACTTCTGACGTTAAATACTGGCTTTCTTTCACTGTTTCATAAATGCCTTTTAGTAATGTTTATTTTCTTGAGAATACATACTTTTCAACAGATTGGATCACCAATCGATTGGGTCGATCTCTTAGGTCAAACTGGTGCCATGAGAAGTGTGCTGAAACATAGGTGGCAGCAGTCTGTTACTCCTGTGTCAACCACTGGAACTCAGACAAATATAAACTCTAAAACAGTGGCTTTTGGAACTCTAGGTTTTGGTTTATTTCTCAAATTGTGTTTAGTTAGAAGATCTAAAGGTGGGGGTGCAAATAGTGTAGGAACAAATCTTTACCTAGAGTAACTTAGAAATATCTGAACCCATTAACTAACCTATGCATTAATAAGAGATTGCAGAATCAATACACCAAGGCCTCTTTTTTTTTTTTTTTTTTGAAATTAAGGTATCATGTGAAGTAAACTGATGAATAAATCTATTGTGGTTTTTTTTTTTTTTTTATTTTGGGGAGTGGTGTGTGTGGTTGGGTTGTGGACATATGGCTATGGTGAATTATAGAGAGGACAGATGGGTTGGGAAGTGGACAAGGGGCAGTAGTTGGATTTTCAACCTTGAACAATCGTTTCCTTTGCTGAAGCAATCTGAAGCTTGACTCTGAATTTTGTTTTTGTTGTTGTGGCTGTTTTGTTTTGTTTTGTTGTGGGCTTTGTTTTTGATCCAATGCAATTTCCATCCTCTGTGCCGTGGGCAGCAGAAATGCTCCACCATCGAGGATCAGTTTCAATTCATTGCAGAACGAATGGAAATCAACACTCAGATATGCTTGGACATCATAGATGGCTCAGAAAAGAGTGATTCCTCACAGGAGTAGGGCAAAGATCACCACGAACTGCATAGTGCCCATGATCCACACAATTTTCCCGGGTCTTCACTCTCTTCCAAAAGCTATAATAGAGCAGACAATGACCAGTAGCAGGCAGGATGTGAGCTGCCACTGGGGAGGGCCCAGGTCCATGCTACAGATCTAGTGGAGGTGCAGCACACCACATTTGGTGAGGGGGGGTGGAAGTGTTAGAGGGGCACTGCCTCCCCAGCCAGAACTTAACTAAACAACTGAGGTGGCCCAGAGACCTACCCTCTCCAAATCTGCCTGGCAGAAAGGACCTGGCCTGACAGGACCAGAGACCCCTCCCAGAAGAGCCATGCCCACCAGCCCTAGCTGAGGTGCAAGGTCTACCCTCCAGGTGAGCAGAGAAATGAAGTGACATACCAGGAGCCCACAGAGGCCCAACTCTGGTTTCTTTTATCATACCCTGCATTTGGTGCCGAGAGGTCCGGGGGCAGAGAATGGGCTCCTTAGGTCTTCAAAGAAGGAGCTGCAGAAGCCAGAGAGAAGGCGCTCAGTGATGCAGTAGCTGCTGCTGCCCATAGAAGGTCCAGGGCCCCTTTGCAAGGATAAGGTTGTACAGACATGGAGCGACACAATGGGACACGGGCGCCTGCTCTGTTCTGGGAAGATGACAGCTGACTATAGTTGTCCAGCTGCTTCAAGGACCATCCAGGGATTGGAGTCCACCATAGGGGCAGAACATAAAAACATATGGAAAGGGGGCAAAAGTGATGGTCAGTGGAGCATGTCCTGTGGGACAGGCAGGATTCCGGGCACTTTTTACATTGAATTAAAGTATCTCAATAAACCCTCCTGATAGCTTGCAGGGTTGTGTCCATCGTGCACCTGCTGCCTCATTGTTCCAGGCAGACTGCGAATGGGAACTGACTGAAGGCTGTGCTGCAGCCCTGGGCAGAGGTGGAGCCACATTGTTAAAAGAACCATCACTGCCCAGGTTTGCTGAGGTCCAATCCAGACACCTGTGGGAGAATGTCGCAGAACCCTGCTCTCCAGAGCTTTCCACAGCTGCAGGTGTCATGGTGCCAAGTTGGAGAAGCTCGGATCTTTGAAGTTCAGGATCACACAGTCTTATGACAGGAGACACGTGACAGGCACAAGACTCCACTTCAACACTCCCAACCTGATCAGCACCCAGGCACAGCCAAATTGGGCAGACAGGCAGATACTGTACCCTCCTAACTGACATTGCCATCTTCTTTTCTTTACCAAGCACAAGCCTCACGCCAAAGTGAGAGGGGCCTCCCAGTGCTGTCGGTTGCACAGGCAGTGAGATGAAGCTTCGGGGGGCAAATGGAGGGGGCCTCCACTGGCATGTCACTCAACCTGCTGCACCCCCTTGCCACCCCTCCTGGTGGCCTGCCTCATCTAAGACCTGCCCTTACTATATATATTTTTAAAACTTCTGCATAAACAGAAACAACGTTATAGGGCTTCCCATGGGATTGCCTCTGTTTAGAACATTATCATATACTCTTGTTTATATAATTATTTAAATAATGTTGTATGATTTTAAGTAATGCAACTTACTTTTACCAAATAAGACTATAATTGTTTCTAAAACAGTTTCTTGTTGAAGAAGAGAACTGGGTTATATGATTTAATGTTAGGAGTGAAGGCCTGGACATTTAACTACCTAAATTACAATCTCAATTCCACTACTTGCTGGTTATGTGACTTTGAAAAAGTTATTGATGATCTCTAGCCTTTAGGTTTCACATCTATAAAATGAGACAACTAATAAGACCTTCCTCACAGGTTTTTGTGAAGATTAAACAAGAGAATGCATATACAGTGCTTAGAAAAATTACTGGCACTAGTAGGTGTTCTAATGCTAGCAATTTATTACCAATTGTTCTTCAAACAGATATTAGTTGAGTATCTGTTAGCAAGCGACTCCAACTTTGTCAGTTGTTTCATCTGAGTAGTATATGGTATGATTGTTTTATCCAAGTATTATATGGTGATTAAGAGATTAGATTTGAGACTACTTAAGTTTCAGATTCCGTGGGCAAGCAACAGAATATCTCTAGGCTCCAGTACCAGTAAAAAAAAAAAAAAAAAAGAAAAAAAAAGAAAAAAGGCTGAAAATGAGGTATGATAGGTAGAATTATTCAGAAGATTAGTTGAGAAAATGAATGCAAAACACTTAATAGAATGCCTTACACATGCCTATACTTAAAATATGGTTGCAGGATACAACAATGATGGAGTTGGAGTAAAGAGCTCAAGTTAATTACTGTTGTCTCCATTGATCTCAAAGTGTTGACTCTGTAAACCTCTAAATAGAATATTTTAGAATCAGGCCATTGACATTATTGTCCTGATGGTTGTCTGTCTCTGGGTTATTGGTCTCTAGTTCCTGTTGAGAAGCTCAGCCTGTACTTGGCTTCTAGCTCACCCTCCCTAAAGGGGCCTATCTAGGGCTGAGCCAGAGTCCATATATACACAGTGAGTCCCACAGCTCACAGCTGCTGCCAATCTGTTGCTTAGAACACACTCTCCTTAAGAGAGCTTCTCTGAGTTGTCATCCCAATGGTGTTCGGAGTAGATGTCCCTCAAAAGTCCCTTCTTCCTGCATTAGAGTCTACATTTTTGATGATTCTGGAATTCTATTTCTGCACATCTCTTGTCTCACCTCAGCCAGGTTTGATCATCTCTGATCCCTTATTTATACCTAAACATTTCTGTCTTTCATTTCAGACTGTAAAAATCCAGGCCTATCCACCTTTAAAAGCTTTACAACCGACCAGAAATTCTTTCCTTCACCAAAACTTCTCATAATATATATATTTTAAAATATAAACTCTCTGCTAAGGCCTATGAGGCTTTGTATGACTCTATGATCTGTCCTTGTTGGCCTCTCTGACATCATCTCTTCTATGCTTTAGTCACATAAAACTTTTTCCTGCTCCTTTAGGATTCCAAGTTTATTATCACCGTATTGCTTTAGTACTTACTATTCAACTCTGCCTGGAAAGCCTTCTACAAAATCATTTCCTGGTTGGCTTTCTTTTCCTTTCATTTTTAAGCCTTCAAAGAGTTCTTTCCTGAACATTCAGTATTGTTTCCCCGACCAAACACACACAGACATCAAAATTCTCATCTTGTCATTCTAGTCACTCTTGCACAGTGGTTCTCAACTGGAAGTGATTTTGCCCCCCAGGAGATATTTGGATATCTGGAGATATTGTTGGTAATCATAACTGAGAAGGTGCTATTGGTATCTCATTTAATTCTTATAACAAGCAACTGAAATAAATACTGTTACTTCTCCCCTTGGAGAGGTGAGAGAATGGCAGCCTAAAAAGCTTGAATTAGTTCTCCAAGATTATGTATTGGAGAGACCAAGATTCAATGTTATGATTCTAAAACTTGTGCCCTCAACCTAGTATTATGCTGCATTTTATGTTAGTTTTTTGTTTGTTTGCTTGTTTTAAAAGCAAAATGATAAAATAAGGGAAATACAAACACATTATCTCTTTTGGGTCAGTCTTAGATGAAGGTAAATTAAAGAAATGTGATGGGTCTTAACTCTCATTTGTAGCCAATGCCAACAGGAGAGGAGGCAGTTCAAGTTTTATGGCTATGAAGCCCTAGGCAGACCCCGTCCCACCCCGCCAAAAAAAGGGACCTGATCTATTCATCTCAGAGGAAATAAATATACAGGATGAGAAATTAACTGGGTTATTATGGACAAAATATATATAGACACACTTCCTGGAAGAACATGGAATTGATTTAAGGAGCAAAGAGAGACAGTGTGCAATAGACTGCTGTGAAAATGACTTATTGCTTCCTCTCTGTTCAAGGACCCCAGATCTTAACTTTTATCTCCTAGCAGAATTATCCAATTATTTAACAAATCTCAGAAACCTTAGTCTGACAGACCTAGCTTTTAATGTGTTAAAATAACTTTAAAATTAAGTGAAAGAGTTGAATTAATTTAATTGCTTACTAATTAAATGAAAAAAATCAACTTCTCTCTTTATTATTAAACTGTTCTAAATTTTATCTTAAGTAATTTATCTAAAGTAAGATGAGGTATACTGGGCTTAATGATTTGAACAGCCAAATTTGATTTAAAAATGACATGAATTCTTTGGATCCTTCTAGCTTTAAAACATAATCCACAAATAAATCACTCAGTCCTAAATTGAGGGGCTAGAAAAAGAAATGAAAGATGAAGAACATTTATTCAGCTAAAAATTTTTTTTTTAGTTTACTGGATCCAATGAGTATAAAATAAGATAGTTCTAGAAAATTTACACACAAAGAAGTTACTCCTGGTGTAATGGATCTATTGTTACCTATTGCTATTACAGTAAATTACTACAAACTTCATGGCTTAAAACAATAAAGATTTGTTATACTACAGTTATGTACACCAGAAATTTCACTGGGCTAGAAATCAAGGTATCTGTAGCACTGCACTCCAGTGCTTCTAAATGCTTTAGAGTAGAATCTTTTTTTTTTTTTTTTTTTTTTTTTGTCAAAGCCAGTTTCTAGAGCATGACTGAATTTCTTGGTTAGTTGGCCCCATTCATCCATCTTTAAGGTGGGTCAAGAAGCATCTTCAAATCTCTTTCTCTCTGACTTGCACACACACACTTACTAGCCTGCCTCCCTTTTCTACTTGTCAGGACCCTGATGCAACTAACCTTCACCACAGAGACACAGTTCCCTTGTGCTATCCTTGTCTTCCCTATGACCAGCCTTTTCTCATTTCTCTCTTTCCATCTCTTCTGTCATCAAGTCTTGGTAGCCACAGGTCTGCTTTAAATTAGTAGTGTTCTCATTTAGATAACTTGTCATTTTATTTTACTCCATTATCCACCAGGAAACAGATTTATTAAAGATGAAGTTTGTTTGGTCCTATGTCCACTTGAGACTTTTGGCTAACCCAGAATCTTGCAGTAAGCCCCTGAATTTTTTTTCTAATGATGGTTGCCACCACTGGTATTATTCATTCCATCCTTACCATATAATTCCTACTATTCATAGAGTTACCTGGCTTAATCATATTTCTCCATTTTGTTTTGCAATGTGTACAGTTTTCTATAATGTCTGTGTGTATACAGAGACATACATTATCTGTCTAAACAGACATACAAATATAATTATATGTAATTTATAGACATAAATATTTCTCAAAAAATTCCTTAAGAGAAGAATAATATCTAGTACTTGTACTATATATTGAGAAAGTTTGGAAGATACATTATATGAAACCAGTTATGATAAAATTATATAAATAGTTTTCTCAAAAGATATTGGTTGACAGAGGACAATTCTCTCTGTATAAATAGCAAACTCTGGTCTCTAGGACCCAGGCTATTTTCACTGACAGAGGTAAATATTATCACAAGATTTTGGGAATATTTAATCATCAGTGAGTCAACCCATAGAAGCAGTGTGGTTTTATATTAAAATAGATCACTCCTTGTGAATTAATGATAGACACTCGATGTTATTTTATCACTTAATATAAACCTTATTGTGAAAGATATAAGCCTAGATGTGTTATATTCAGATTTAACAAATGGTAATTTTTTTCCTGTTGAAGTATGGCAAATAATTTAATAAATCTCCTACCAGAATCCCATGGAATTCCAAATAAATCAGCAGATTTTCAGTGTAGCTGTTTAGTTCTTGTAATGCATCCTTAATGTCTAAAAACATCTACTGTTTACATTTGCCTGGGGTCTCTAAAACATTATGAGATGAAATGATTTTTCTGGTCCTTGGTGTATGGCTGTCATAGAATTAAAGTGTTTCATGAATTTCATATTTGAGCAAATGACTTCCATTTTTAGTCTCTTGTGGGAAAAGAGAAATAGGTGGAGTTGCATTTAATAGTATGCTGTCTTGTCTAGATTAAATTTGTTATGAATTGCATGGTTCTCAATTGTACTCTCATGTATCCTTAAAACAAACCACAAATTCTATGGGACATGTATTTTGTTCTTTGCTGAACACTGAGAGTGTATGAATGATTATTTAAGGGCCATGAAACTGAAGTTGGTAGAAGGTTACAAAGAGTATGTTAGTTTTGTTTAGAAACGTAAAGGAAAGCTTGTTTTGAATATCCTTAAAAGTTTAATAAGAGTTCCTTTCAAGGCACTATAGACATGCAGCTCCCCAGAAAAATAACTATGTATCCATTAGTCTTTGCTAAAAGGTACTCTGATTTCCAATTATACAATTCTTATAAAACCAATGATTTTCTGCTTTTAGAATCACTTAAAACAAGTGGTAAGAATTATATCGTATTTAAATAGGAAGCATTCATGTATATAGAATGAATTTATGTCTAAACTTAAACCTAATTCTATTTGAACACTTTGGAGAAGTTGTCAGGAGAGACTGAAACAGCACAGAAAGTTGAGTTAGTTGGCTAGGCTCTAGGGAATAATTGGTCACTAACATTTTCTATGAACTCAGAAAATTAAGTTCATTTAGTGAATATCCACTGAGGTCCTGCTAGGGCTACACTTTGGTCTAGGCACTGGAAATACAGTGCTGGATATATTAGGCCATATCTCTGCTTCAATGGCATTCATCTTCTATTGGGATGATAGACAAAACTCAAAGAAATTTACATGCAATATACTGTCAGGAAGTGATTTACAAGTGCTAGGAGATAAAATAAAGCAAAGTCAGGGACAAAAATTATAGGAGGGTGACTTGATACTTCCACGTTTACCTTTTTTTTCACAAGGAGCTTTACCTTATGATTTCAATTTGTACAAGAATTTAAAGCAACTTATAAAAATACATAAAGCACAGAATAATTACGTAAATTTTCCAGGAAGTTGGCCATAAGGTTAGGAAAACTATTATATTCCAGAATTAAATTAGATCACATAAATATAGGTCTTATAGTCTAGTATAGTTGCTTCCTATGCCCACAAACTTGGCACAAAACCTGTTGGCCAAGCCAAATCAATGATGTTGCTCAGGAATTCCTGAAAAGAACATTCTGGTAAAATAGAGACCCAGAAAGATTTTCTAGTATGGAATAAATACCATGCCATAAAGTAGATGACTCTTTGTTACTTCTTGATGAAGACCAGTAGTTCATCACTTAAGACTAGTGTGAAAAAAAGTAATTGAAAATTATTTCAGTATGATTGTTCATTTTCTCTTGGTCTTTTTTGTTTGATGTGTGTGTGTGTACACTGTGAGGAAATGTCACAGAACCCTTTGAGATTTTAATGAAAGCTGTAAAGCCTGTAATCAGATTATGTCCATTCAGCATTTGGCACACAGTATGAGGGTGTCAAGAGGGTTTTGATAACCAAGAAAAAAAATTCCAAGATGTCCATTTTCCTTTAAAATACCATAAAAAGAGAGAAACATGAGCAACATTGTCTGTTCTGATTTATTTTTTATTTTAAAATTTAATTTGCAGTTACAATTGACATACAATATTATATTAGTACAAAATAGTAATTAGATATGTATATAACCATACAACATGATCACTCTGATAAGTTTAATACCCATCAGAACCATATATAGTTATTACAATATTATTGACTGTATTCCCTATGCTATAATCTATATCCATGTGACTATTTTTATAACTGGCAATGTTTTTTAGCCTAAACAACAGAAATCTATTATTTTTAAAAATAATTAAAAATTTTTTAAATTAATTATTTTGTAACTACCAATTTGTACTTCTTAATCCCTTCCCCTTTTTCAGCCATCCTCTTAACCACCTCCCACCTGACAACCATCAGAATGTTCTCTGTATCTATAAGATTGTTTCATTTTGTTTGTTGGTTTATTTTGATTTTTAGATTCCAATGTGAGTGAAATCATATGGCATTCGTCTTCCTCTGTCTGAATTACATCACTCAGCACAATATCCTCCAGGTACATCCGTGTTGTGGCAGATGACAAGATTTCATTTTTTTTTTTGTTTATGGCTGAGTAATATTCTATCACACACACACACACACACACACACACACACACACACACACACACAGCTACATCTTCTTTATCCATTCACCATTCGATGGACACTTAGGTTACTTTCATATCCGGGCTATTGTAAACAATGCTGCAATGAACATATGGATGTACATGACCCTTTGAAGTAGTGTTTCGGGTTTCTTTGCATAAATACTCAGAGGTGGAATTACTGAGTCCTTCTTTGTCTCTTGTTATAGTCTTTGTTTTAGTCTATTTTCCCTGGTATAAGTATTGCTATCCCAGCTTGTTTGTTTGTTTGTTATATTTTCATAAAATACCTTTTTTCATCCATTTACATTTAGTCTGTGTGTGTCTTTTGATCTGAAATGAATATCTTGTAGGCAGTACATATAAGGGTCTTGTTTTCCTATCCATTTGGCTATCTTATATCTTTTGATTAGAGCATTTAAGCCATTTACATTTAAAGTATTTTTTTACTTTATATAGATATTGCCATTTTATTAATGTTTTTAATCTTCTCCTTATTCTAGTCCTTTTAGCATTTCTTGTAATACTGGTTCGGTGATGACAAACTCCTTTAGCTTTCTCTTATCTGGGAAGCTCTGTATCCTTCACTTTTTTAAAAAATTAAGTTTATTGGGGTAACACTGGTTAATATAATTATATAATTTTCAGATGTACATTATAATTTGACATCTGTATATTCTATTGTGTGTTTACCACCCCAAGTCCAGTTTCCTTCAGCTACCAAATATTTGATCCCCTTTACCCACTTCTCCATACTCCTTCCCTCCTAATATTAGATGCCCTTTACCATGTCTACCTCCCTCAACTTCCTACCCTCTGGTTACCACCAATCTATAGTCCATGAGTCTCTGTTTGTCCTGTTCATTTGCTGCTTTTAGGTTTACATCCTATATATAAGTGATAGCATGTGATTTTCAACTTTTACTGTCAGGTTTATTTTGCTTATCATGATTATCTTGAGGTGCATCCATGTTATCACAAATGGCAGTATTTCATCTCTTCTTATGATTGAGCAATATTCCATTGTATATATGTACCATGGCTTTTTTATCCAATTATCTATCATAGGACACTTCGGTTGCTTCCATGTCCTGAATAATGGTGCTATAAACATTAGTGTGCAAATAGCTTTTCAGATATGAGTTTTCAAGTCTTGGAGGTAAGTACCCAGTAGAGGGATTGTTGGATCATATGGTAGATCAATTCTTAGTTTTCTGAGTAATCTCCATAGTTTTTTATAGTGGCTGTACCAATTTGCAGTCCCACCGGCAGGGTATGAGGGTTCCTTTTTCTCCGCATCTTCTCCAACATTTGTTATTACTAGTCCTGTTGATTATAGTTATTCAAACAGATGTGAGATAGTATCTCACTGTGGATTTGAATTGCATTTCTCTAATAGCTAGTGATGTTGAGCATCTTTTCAAATATTTGTTATCCATTTGTATGTCCTTTAGGGAAAAGTGTCTGTTCAGGTCCTCTGCCCATATTTTGATTGGATCATTTATTTTTTTGTTGTTCTTGAATTGTATTAGTTCTTTGTACATTTTGGATATTAGGCCCTTTTGACAATTTCTTTTGCTGAGCAGAAGCTTTTTAGTTTGATGTAGTCTCATTAATTTATTTTTGCTTTTACTTCCCTTCTTTTTGAAGTCAAATTCACAAAATCCTTTTTAAGTCCAAGGTCTTGGAGTTTAGTTTCTATATTTTCTTCTATGCATTTTATTGTTTCAGGTCTTTAATCCATTTGGAGTTAATTTCAGTGCACGCTGATAGACAATAGTCTAGTTTTATTCTTTTGCAGGTGGCTTTCCAGTTTTCTAAGCACCATTTATTGAAGAGGCTTTCCCTTATCCATAGTAAGTTTTTGACTTTTTTTGTAAAAAATTATTAGCCCATATAAATATGAGTTTACTTTGGACTCTTGATTCTGTTCCACTGGTCCCTGTGTCTGTTTTGCTGTCAATATTATGCCATTTTGATTACTGTCACTCTGTAGTGTAATTTGAAGAGATATCTGCAGCCTTGTGCTTTTTTTATCAGAATGTCTTTGGCAATTTGGGGTCTTTTGGGCTTCCATACAAATCTGATAATTTTTTGTTCTATTTCATTAAATAATGCTGATGGAATTTTGATGGGGATTGTATTAAATCTATATAATGCTTTAGGTAATATGTTTATTTTAACTATGTTGATTCTTCAAAACCAAGAACATGAAATATCTTTCCATTTCTTTGTATCTTCTTTGAGTTCTTTTAATAGTGTCTTATAGTCATCATATAGGTCCTTCACATGTTTCTTTAAATTTATCCCCAGGTATTTTATTTTTTGTATTGCAATTGCAAAATAAATTATTTTTATCACTTTTTTTCCTGACATTTCATTATTAGAGTATAGGAATGCTATAAATTTTTGAACATTGATTTTGTATTCAGAAACTTTACTGTATTTATTTATTGTTTCTAGTAGTGTTCTTGTGAAGTCTTTAGGGTTTTCTATATAGAATATCATGTCATCTGCAAATAGTGACTATTTGACTTCTTCGTTTCCTATTTGGATGCCTTTTATATCTTTCCCTTTTCTGATTGCACTTGCAAGGACCTCCAATATTATATTGAATAACAGTGGTGATAGTGGACAGCCTTGCCTTGTTCCTGATCTTAGAGAAAAGGTTTTTAGTTTTTCACCATTCAGGGTTTGTCATATATGGCATATATTATGTTAAGGCACTTTTCTTCTATACTAATTTTGTTAAGTGTTTTGATTATAAATCAATGTTGTATCTTATCAAAGGCTTTTTCTGCATCTATTGATATGATCATGATTCTTATTTTTTAAATTTGTTTATGTGGTGTATCACATTAATCAATTCATGTATGTTGAACTACCTCTGTCCCCTGGGATGAAGCCCACTTGATCATGGTGTATAATCTTTTGAATATATTGCTGTATTCGTTTCGCTAGTATATTATTTAGGATTTTTGCATCAGTGTTCATGAGAGCTATTAGTCTGTAGTTTTGTGTGTGTATGTGTTATGTTTACCAGGTTTTGGTAACAGGGTGTTAATAATCTCATAAAATGAGTTGAGAAGTATTGCCTCCTCTTCAACTTTTTTGGAAGAGTTTGAGTAGACTCGGTATTAAATCTTTGAATGTTTGGTAAAATTCACTGGTGAAACCATCTGGTCCTGGACTTTTAATTTTGGTAGGTTTTTGATTGTTTTAATTTCTATACTGATGATTGGCCTATTCAGATTTTTCATTTCTTCTTTATTCAGTCTAGGATGATTGAATTTTCCTATACAATGTACTGATCCATTTCTTCTACGTTATTACATTTTGTGTTATATACTTTTTCATAGAATTCTTGCATGATCCTTCCCATTTTTGTAATGTCAGTCATAATTTCCTCTCTTTCATCCCTGATTTTGTTTATTTGTGTACTTTCTCTTTTATCTTTAGTGAATATAGCCAAGGATTTGTTAATTTTAATAACCTTCTCAAAGAACCAGCTCTTTGTTGTATTTATTTTTTCTATTGATTTTTGTTTTCAATTCTATTTATTTCTGCTCTAATTTAGATTATTTCTTTCCTTCTGCTGACTGTAGGCTTCATTTGTTCCTCCTTCCCTAGTTTTTTAAGATGAAGCATTAGTTTGTTTATTTAGGCTCATTCTTATTTTTTGAAATAGGCCTGTAATGATATAAACTTTTCTCTTATGACTGCTTTTGCTGTGTCCCAAAAGTTTTGATATGTTGTACTATCATTATCATTTGTTTCTATGTATCTCTTGATCTTTTTAAAATTTTTTCTCCGACCCAGTTATTCTTCAGTAGCATATTATTTAATCTCCATGTATTTGTGGTTCTTCCTGATTTCTTTTTGCATTAATCTCTAGTTTCAAAGCATGATGATCAGAGAATATGGTTGGTGTGATTTCAACCCTCTTATATTTGTTGAGTATCTCTGTGTCCTAGTATGTGGTCGATTCTTGAGAATGTTCCATGTGCACTAGAGAAGACTGTATAAGCAGTTGTTTTGGATGAAAGGCTCTGTAATGTCAATTATGTCCCGTTGGTCTAATGTGTCATTTAAGGATGTTATTTCCTTACTGATTTTCTGTTTGGATGATCTGTCAATAGGGTATTGAGGTCCACTACTATGACAGTATTTTGATCTGTTTCTCCTTTTAGTTCAGCTAGTAATTACTTTACATTAATGGAAATGTATTCTACTTTTTTTTTTCCAGAAGGGAGATTTATTAAATAAAGGTCTCTCTTTAGTCGCCTGCAATAAAGTCACTTTTCTTTTGGTTTCCAGTAGGTGGCGTCTAAGCCTCTTGGATCCCTGCTTTCTATAAAGACTTAATAATGCCTTTTTATTTTCTTATAGATATTTAATCACATTTGCTATCCTCAGTTTCAGTCCTTGTTGGTGTTAACAACAGTTTTAGAAGCATTTGCTCAGATTCTTCTGGGCTTTATGGTGATAGGTCTCGGAGGGTATGGGGGAAGGTGCCCTCTGGATTGGGAGTTTTGCAACTGTGGCTAGTAAGAGTCAACTGTTGTTTTTCTGGCACCCAACTTCTCTGCTTTCTGCTCCAATGACTGGGCCCTGCCACCGGCTGCATGGAACTCATAACTTTCCCAGGCAGGTCTGTTCAGGAAACACACCGCACCTTCTCCCCTACCCTCACCCTCACCTACAGGGAACTTCTGGAGCTGGAGATGCAGCTTCTTTTTATTTCCCAATCCACCTTCTACATCCAGGGTTCTGTGGTACCTCTTATGTGCAGATACCAGACTCAGATGTGCTGGTGTGAAGTTTGGGTGTTTTTTGTTGCATTTTAGATGTTCAGTTTATTATTCTTTCAAGGGGAGAGATCTGGGGACGTCTCTCACTCCACCATGTTTTTTTTTCAAAAATCTGTCCTGCACTTTTAATGTTAGCTTTACCGGGTATAAAATTTTGATTATAGGTCTTTGCTTTTCATCACTGAATATTTCATGCCAGTTCCTTTTGGCCTGCAAAGTTTCTGTTGAGATATCAGTTGACAGTCTTATGGGAGCTCCTTTGTAGGTAACTAAATGCTTTTCTCTTCTTGTTTTTTTGGAATTTTTAATTATGATGTGTTTTACTATGGACCTCTTTTGGTTTATTTTTCTTGTCTATTTCCTTTGCCAGATTAGAGGTGTTTTCCATCATTATTTTTTTCAAATACGTTTTCAACTTCTTATTCTCTCTTTTCTCTTTCTGGTACCCCTATGATGTGAATTTTTGGTATGCTTGATGTTATCCCAGAGGCTCATTAAACAATTTTCATTTCTTGGATTTTTTGTTGTTGTTGTTCTGATAGTGTATTTTCTGTTATCTTATATTCTAAATATGTTTCATCTAATTTACTATTTATTTCCTCCATTGTATTCTTCATTTTAGTTATTATAGTTTTCATTTCTGAATAGGTCCTTTTTCTGTTTTCTATCTCCATTTTTATGTTTCTTATCTTTTATTGACATTCTCATTTGATCATTGAACATTCTTATAACTAGTGTTTTGACTCTGCATCAGGTAGATTGCTTGTCTCCAGTATGTTTAGTTCTTTTTTTTTTTCTGAAGTTTTGTTCTATTCTTTCATTTGGGACATATTTCTTTGTCTCTCTATTTTGGTTGCTCACTCTGTGTTTGTTTCTATGTTTTAGGTAGGGCTGCTATGTTTCCTGGTCTTAGTAGAATGACTTTATACAGTAGATATCTGTGAGGCCCATTGGCACAATCTCCCTAGTCACCTGAACTACATGCTCCAGGTGTGTCCCTTGTGTGAGTTGTGCCCACCCTCTTTTTGTAGTTGAGCTTTGGTTGATGTTTGCACATCAACAAGAAGGATTGAACCTCAGACTGATTGTGAGGACTGGTGGGTAACTACAGTGGACGAGCTGTTGCGCAGGGGCTGACACTAAGAAGCAGGATTTGCTTTAGTAAGACTGTGGTGCCTGATCAGTTTTCCCTTTGGGTGTGTCATATTTGAAAGTGGCCTAGCAGTGATCCAGAGTGGTCCAAAGCTGACCATGTGGCGTGCCAGCCCTGGGAACTCCTGGGAAAAATTCTTTAGCAGGCCAAGTTTAGCAACTACATGTGCCCTGTCTAGGGCCACCTGGCATGAGCCTCAAAGTGATTTGTGGATGGCTGCCACCCTATCTAGGCTTAGAGGTGCCAGAGGGAGTCTAAACTGTGAACTGAGGCTAACTGCCACTAGTACTGGGCTTGGGGCTGCTTAGCAAATGGGATGAGGCACACTGAAACCAGGTGCTGTTTGTTTGGAGTTTGTGAACTGTTGAGAATGTTTAGAAAAGTCCATAAAATGAGCCAAGACAGGCCATTTGTATGGAAATATCACGGAAAGGGGCTTGGATGGGTCTACAAGTTAGGTGGAGAGGGGTTTCAGGGAATCAACAGTGTGGGGCAAACAGTATTAGCAGGTTAATGAAGACTAAGATGTGGCAGCTACCTGTGTCTGCACACTGGGCGTTGGGAGGGCTCAACTAAGGAACAATGGTCTCTGGAACAAAGCTTCCCCTCCAGCCCTCACTCTGACAATTTAGTTACTTCCCATGTGTTCTTGCCACCTTTTGAGTTATTGCGCCAACACAGGAGCTCAGAGAAAGTGAGTCTACCAGCAAGTAATTCTGTGTGTGTGCTCTTTAAGAGGAACACCTGAAACTTCAGAAACCTAGTACTTTACTCAGTTACAATCTCCGCTGGTTTTCACAGCCAAAAGTTTTGGGAACTCTTTCCTGCACTGGAATCCTGGATTGGGGAAACTATTTGTGGGGCTGGTTCTTTGCACCTTGAGAGGATCTCTGCAACCAAGACAGAAATCCAAATTTTAACTGCTACTCATGGATATGCAGACCAGCCCATTCTGCACCTCTGTCCCTCCTGCCAGTATTGATGTGGCTTCTTCTGTATATTCTTGATTATAGGACTTCTGTTCAGCTACACTTCAGGAATTTCTTGATATGGTTTTCCTGTAGCTTAGTTGTAATTTTGATGTGCTTGGGAGAGGAGGCAAGTACATTATTTTCCAACTCTTCAATCTTGACCAAAGTCTATAACTGTCAATTTGAAATTTTTAAACCTTTTCACCTTTTTCACTCATTCCCCCAACCTTCCTACCATCCGGTGACCATCAATTTGTTCTCTGCATCTTTGATTTTGTTTCTGTTTTGTTTGTTCATTTATTTGTTTTGTTTGTTTATTTTTTAGAGAAACATATAAGTAAAACTATGTGGTACTTTTCTTTCTTTGTCTATCTTACTTTACTAAACATAATAACCTCTAGGTTCATCCATGTTGTCATTCTTTTTATGATTGAGTAATATTCCATTGTGTATATGTGTCACTTCTTCTTTATCCATTTGTCTATTATTAGACACCTAGGTTGCTTCCATATATTGGCTATTGTAAATAATGCTGCAGTGAATATAGAGATGCATATACCTTTTTGAATTATTGTTTAGATTCACACCAATAGTACATGAGGTTTTACTTTTCTTAGCAGCTTCACCAACACTTGTTACTTGTTGATTTAGTGATGATATCTATTCTGACAGGTGTAAGGTGGCTTTAATTTACATTTCCCTGATATTAGTGATGTTGAGCATCACTAATTTTTGTGGCTTTAATTTACATTTCCCTGATATTAGTGATGTTGAGCATCTTTTTATATATCTACTGGCCATTTGTGTGTCCTCTTTGGAGAAATGTTTATTCATGTCCTCTACTTTTTTTCAAATCAAATTGTTTGTTTGTTTTGTGTTAAGTTGAATGAGTTCCTTGTATATTTTGGATATTAACTTCTTTTAATTTTGTTAATGGTTTCCTTCACTGTGCAAAAAGTTCTTAATTTAAAATAGTCCCATTTGTTGATTTTCTGTTTCCCTTGCCAAAGGAGACACATTAAAAAAAATATTGCTAAGAGTAATGTCAGTTTACTCCTTATATTTTCTCCTAGGCATTTTATAGTTTCAGATCTTATAGTTATTTCTTTAATCTGTTTTCACTTTATTTTTATATATAGTATAAGAAAGTTGTCTAGTTTCATTTTTTTTCACATTTTTGTCTAGTTTCCCCAATACTGTTTATTGAAGAGACTGTCTTTACATCATTATATATTCTTGCTTCCTTTGTCATAGATTAGTTGACCATATAGGTTTGGGGTTATTTCTGGACTATTCCATTCCATTCATCCATGTGTTTATTTTCATGACAGTACTATGCTTGATTACTTTAGACTTGTAATATAGTTTGATATCAGGTAGTATGATACTTCTAACTTTGTTCCTTCTCAAGATTGCTATGGATATTCAGAGTTTTCTGTGGTTCCATGTAAATTTTAGAATTCTTTTTTCTAGTTCTGTGAAAAACCCCATTGGTATTTTGTTAGGGAGTGCATTGAATCTGTAGATTGCTCTAGATAGTATGAACATTTTAATGATATTAATTCTTTTTATTGAAAAGCAAAGCATATCCTTCCATTAATTTGTATCACCTTTAGTTTATTTCTTCATTGTCTTATAGTTTTCTGAGTACAGGTGTTTTACCTTTTTGGTTAAATTTATTCTTAGGTATTTTATTTTACTTTCATGCAATTATAAATGGGTTATTTTCTTAATTTATCTTTTCAATAGTTTGCCATTTTATAAAAATATGCCCAATTTCTAAATATTAATTATGTATCCTGCTACTTTACTGTATTCCTTTATTAGTTCTAATAGTTTTTTTGTAGAATCTATAAGGGTCTTTATATGTAATACCATGTCATCTGCAAATAGCAGTTACACTTCTTTTCCAATTTAGATGCCTTTTATTTCTTTTTCTGTCTGGTTGATGTTGTGAGAACTCCCAATAATTTTTTAATAAAATGGTGAAAGTGGACATCCTCATCTTATTCTTGATTTAAAAAAAAAAAGCTTTTGGCTTTTCACCATTGAGTGTGATGTTAGCTGTGAGTTCATAACACATGGCCTTTATCACATTGTTACCTTCTCTTATCCCCACTTTGCTGAGAGTTTTTATCATACATGGATATTGGATTATGTAAAATACTTTTTCTACATCTGTTGACATGATCATATAATTTTATTTTTCATTTGGTTTATGTGGTATATCACGGTAAATGATTTGCGGATATTAAAATAATCTTTCATTCCTAGAATAAATCTCACTTGATCATGGTGTAAGTTCTTTCAAATGCATTGCTTAATTTGGTTTGCTAATTTTTGTTGAGTTTTTTTTTACATCTATATTCATTAGGAATATTGGCCTGCAATTTTATTGTTTTTGTAATTTCTTTTTCTGTTTTGGCATCTGGGTAGTGTTGGTCTCATAATGTAAGCTATAGAGTCTTCCATACGCTTTAGTTTTTTGGAATAGTTTGAGAAGAAGGGTACCAATTTTTCTTTGGCTGTTTGGTAACATTCACTTGTGAAACCATCTGGTCTATAACTTTTGTTTGAAGTTTTTTGATTACTGATTCGATTTCATTAGTAGTTATTAGTCTGTTTAGTGTTTAAGTTTCTTCCTGTTTCAGTTTTGGGTAATTATGTTTCTAAGAATCAAACCATTTCTTCCAGGTTGTGATTTTGTTGGCACAAAATTGTTCATGCTATTTCTTAATAATTGTTTGTATTTCTGTGGTGTTAGTTGTCACTTCTCTTTCATTTGTGATTTTATTTAATTGGGTCCTCTCTTTTTTTTTTTTGAATGAGTCTGACTAGATGTTTATCACTTTTGTTTATCTTTTCAAAGAATTAGCTCTTGAATTCATTGATCTTTTCTATTGTTTTTTAGACTCTGTTTCTGCTCTGATCTTTATTATTTCCTTCCTTCTTACTTTGGGTTTTATTTGTTCTTTTTCTAGATCCAGGGCTGAGTAGATGGTGTTAGTCATGTTAATGAAGAACTCATATTTGGTGTCTATCTGTCCTAGGCCACCTAGGTAGGAGGAGAGGTCAACAAAAGACCAGTGGTACCTCCAGTTTTTGTACCTGGAGACAGTTGCCCCACTTTCTGCCCCTCCAATCCTCACCATAAAGTTATTCAATTTAGTTCCTCCTCATATGTCCCTGGCACTTTTTGAGCTGCTGTGAAAAATTTGAAAAAACAAGCAAAACACTAGCATCTGGCAATATGTTAACAGGTTGGACAGGAAAACTCTTATATTTCACCTAAGGCCGTTGCCATTTATATGTATACTGTCTAGTGCCTACTTTTTCTATTTTATTTACTTTTATATTTTTAAGGAAGATAGGAGGGATTTCTGTGACAATGATATCTGCTTGTCATGACTTTATAGCTTGATATATATATACGAATTAACCTTTTAACTAATAGAATAAAATTGAATATAGTTTAACAAAATCCATCTAGTTAGGTCAATTTGAATTTCAAGTCATGGAAAGATCTATCGTGAACAGTAAAGAATACTGTACTAATCTAGGTGGATAAATATCTTAATTGCCAAGCATAATTTTTAACAGTTTGGTTTGACATCATTAAGAGCGTTTCAAATTATTTCACCTACTGAGTCTCATTCAACCAAGCTCATAACTTTTAACCACTTGAACTGCCTAAACAAAATTAAATGAATTAGAATAAAAATTTTCATTGTGATATGATATAACTTTAACCATTATTTTTTAGCAGTTCTTTTTCTATTCTCTCTTTATTTCCCATTTTTCTTCCTCTTGGCATTGCAAACTTGGAAGCCAAGAAAGCAGAGGGTGGGAGAATCATTAGTTACCATAAAAGAAAAGTAAGGTCTCTGTTTGAGGACAGTCTTTGGCACTCAGTGGTGGTACTGAGTTAACAAATTATAAATGCTTGCTTGTTTTACAGTTCTACAATGGTAATATCCAGCAGGAGAGAAAAGTACTTTTTATTTAAGAATATAAATTCTTTTAGTGTAAATTTCTCTTTAGGTACACTTGAATAAGCACTTGTTTCATATAAATGCATATTTTGTTATATAGTAAGTAGGTATTTTCTTGAAAGTTCAATACCCATGAAACATTTCTAACTTGAGTTCTGTTTTCTCAGAGAATTTGACTAGATATTCAAAAAACTTATTTGTCATTTGATAGTGTGATGATCATTGCTTAAGAGAATCAGAAACCATAATTAAATAAACATATACTTACAGCTATTAGTTTGAGAATATTTTCCAGGGTTGCCCACATAAAAAGCAGTTTGCAGCAAATCTGTATCTGAGATTCAAGGTGTCTTCCCTTATGACTTTTGATATGAATTACAGTTAGTGTTCTGTTCCCTTTGTACAGAGTAAAATGTTGTGATCGCTAGTTTGCTTATTGTAAAATGGGATAAAAATAGTATCTGTGGTATAGAATTGCGGTAAAGATTAAATGAACTGATACTTGTATCAGTGATACTTGTATCACATGGAACAGTGATGTACATGATATGAGAATCATAGGTTTTCTATTTTAATTTGCAAATTCATAGATTTCTCTTTATATCTTAGTTCAGTTCTAGCTGCACTAAAGAATGGCCTCCTATCTTTTTAATGGTTGCCACTTTTGCATACATAATTTAACAATATTTATTTATTTATTTATTTATTATTTATTTATTTGTTAGTCTACCTGTAAGTACAGCTGCAGATGTGATGGATGGTTCCTATGAAGCTGATGGACCCTACCTCAAAAGACCCCAGGATCTCTCTGCTCTTTCAAAGACTTTTCCAAGACCTGAATGATTCTGATATTCAGGGAAAATAATATTCATAGCAAATTTCAGCCATTGGAGGATGAGAATCTATGTATAAATGTTCCCACCTCTCTGATTTTTGGAAGGACCATTCTGAAACACATTCGACATGGTTCTCAGATGTTCCCCAGTAGTAATGAGCCTAGATACTCACATCCATCACCAGTTCAACAATGCAGCTTAATTAGTCTTTTTTCCTTTCTTTCTTCCTGCTTCCTGGAATCATCACTCAAATAAATTACCCAAGACTTGGTGTTGGGCTCTTTTGTGGATACATCTAACTTTTAAAAAATTATCTATTATTATTTATGCCTGCCTACAGCACCTGTCCTTCCTAGGTGATCTCCCATCCAAGTACTAACCAGGCCCAACTCTGTTTAGCTTCTGAGATCAGACACTGGGCTTGTTCAGGGTAGCATGGCCGTAGACCATGGACCAGGGCTCCACTGTGGCACAAACCCAGGACCTTCTGTGTGTAAAGCGGACATGCTAACTGCTACACTATGGAACCACGTCCAGTACATCTAACTTTAAATACAAAGCACAGCCTATATTTTCACTCAGACCATCACAACTATAGTCTCCTAAACTGGTGAAAATTCATCCAGATATTTTGTGTTTCTGTTATGCAGTACAAGAAAACAAATTGATAGAAATCTAATTTTATTTATATAGAGAAATGCATAAACTTAAGTAACTTTTCTTAAAACTTTTTATGGGTCTCCTTATATTAAATGGATTATCAATAAATAAATACTTAGATATCCTAAAATTTCTTACTTCTTAATCTTAGTCTTTTCATCAAAGAAAAAAAAAACCTCATTGATAGTGTCTATTATGTCTTTACTTGTCTATTTTCTAGGTTTGGGTATTTGGGAGGTTCTTGTGATTTACAACCAATGAATAATTTTACTTAAAGTTGAAAAAGAATGGCGTTTGTGGTGGAAATGCAAATTGAAGGAAAGGATAAGAAAATAAATTTTCATCCTTTGGCCAGGTTATTGGTCAGTCATCCTAATCTTGACTTCTGCTATTCACCATTTGGGCAATGGAACTGATCACTAATAGAAAACAATCTTGATTTAGGCTTAGACAACTCAAATCTCAGTTGGCTAAAGCTCCTCTGCAAGCCTAGTTTGTGTTGCTCTTTAGGAATTTTTACAGTATGCTGTGTCTGTCTTTCTGTCAGTCTATCTTTGTCTATTTTTAATGCTTTATTTAACTTTTTCCTTGGAGGGACATACATGAGATTAACAGTTATTTTTCAGAGAGGAAATTCAATTAAGATAAAGACTCATGCAACCTGATCCTCCCCTTATAAAAACTTAGCATGCAACAATAATCTCTGAGGAGATAAATGTTAACCAATATGGCTTTCATCATGCAAACTAATAGATTGTAGATTGGAATCCCCTGGAAATCATGTTGGTTTGGTTCTCACAATCATAATGATGTTTTTCATTTAAATTACTTATTTAAATGTTAAGGTGTTTTAAACAAAAATAAATATTTCAAGCTTCTGATACATGGAAGCTCTAACAAACCCAGATGTCTTCCTACAGTGCATACATAGGCTAGAGCTCAGTATCAGATGTCCTTCAGTCAGAGATCATTATAGTCTCTTCATAGGTGGCCACTTCTTATTCTTGACTTTGTTTTTTTGTTCTTAATTTACTTCTCTTATTTATGCTAGCAACCTAGTCCCTATAAGATTTGAATAAAATCTCAGTTTTAATATTAGGGAATATACAAATTAAAATAATTTTGCTATTTTAAAGCCAAAATAAATCTTGGATACAATTTAAATCAAACAATTCTAGAATTTACTGGGGCCTTCATAATTTGATCTAAAATCCCTTAGTTTACTTATTTAGAAATTGAGGAACAGGGAAATTAATTTCTGCTTTAGGGTCACATAGCTAATGATAAAGTATGTCCGCTTTCAAGTGATCTAAATAAGACTTTGAAGATGCCTTACTTTTGCCTTTGGAATTAGAAGATCATAGGCTATGTTTTTCTCCAAAATTTTGCTTATTTAAAAAATTACCCTTTTTTAGAATCAAGGTATTTATAAAACCCAAATTACAAAACTCAAAATGTCTTTCAAACAGCCAAGAAATAAACCTTTTTGTTTTAAAGCAATCTGGGTGGATGTTATGAATAAATTGTCAAGATGATAGATCAACATGAAGGTGAGAGCACACCCTAAGTGAAAAGAAATGTGTTAATAAAATACAAATGCTTTCAAAAGGTTAAAAACATTATTACTTTCTAAATATTACTTTTTTTGATCATGATTAACCCTTGTATTTTGCTTTATTCTTCACCTTTGAAATGTCTTTCACTGTAAGACATTAGGTTTTATATGAAAACATAATATATGTTCTAATATATTTTAGGACTTCCTTAAAGGTCACACTGAGAATGATCTGAGAGCTTTAATAAGACATGCACCCTAGAGTCCTCATTAGCTACTCAAACAAAAATTCTTACAATTCGAAGAATTCTGAATTGGCGTTAGAATGGAGTCTCTTCCAAAAGCAACCCAAGAAATCAAAACTCCAGTGAATGGTTCACAGGAACCATTAAAAATTTCAATATGTGACATTTGCTTAATTGCTGAATTGGCTATGCATGGAGGTGAGTGGCAGGGAAGATGATACCACTCAGAGGTAATATAACTGATAGTAAGTAAATGCTGTTCTCTAAGAATGCCAAACTTTCAAGCACGAAGTAACTCAAATTTCTTTTTTTTAAAATATTTGTTTTCTGTGAACTAATCAAAATACTCTTCTCCCCTTCAAAAACAACTTGGGTAATCTGTAACACACACTAATTCATATGTACTTCTAAATAGGTACTTCACGTTATGCACTTTTTCTTCCAGTAATCTCACAACTGATCTCTGCTTTAACCTGTCATCCCTTACACTCTGTTCTCAACCCAGCAAGCACAGTGTTCTGCTGAAACATCAGTCATAGAGTGACTCCTCTGCTCTAACTTCTAAAAGCTTTGGCTCACCCAGAACCATGGGCTAAGTCATTATTATGCCCGTCAACAATGGTTCGCAAAGTATGATCCCTGGCCCAACAATATTAGCATCAGAAACTTGTTCAACATGAATATTCGCAGATCCTACCTCAAATCTACTGCATCAGAAACTCTGAGGTTATGGGAATTGGCCCAACAAACTATGTTTTAACAGGTGATTAGGAAGCCCAGCTAAAATTTGAGCACTACTGCACTGCAAGACTCCATGGTATATAGATCTCATTACCCTTGGCCTTAAGGACTACTCTGCCTATCCTCACCTTACCCGAGCCACTCTGGCCTCCTAGCAGCCACATGGATATGCTAAGTCCACTTCCGGGCCTTTGTGTTTTTTCTGTTTCCTGTTCCCCCAGAAAGCTACATGGATGACTCCCTTAAAAACCTCAAGTGTTTTCTCAGATGTCATACTAACAGTTTAGGCTTTCCTGACCTCTATATTAGTTTCTTCGGGCTTACATTGCACCATACCACAAACTGGGCAGCTGAAAACAACAAATATTTATTCTCCCACAGTTCTGAAGGCCAGAAGTTCCAAAGTCAAGGTATCAGCAAGGACACATCCACTCTGAAGCTCTTAGTAGAATTCTTCTTTGCCTCTAGCTTCTGGTGATGGACAGAAATGTTGGGGCTCCTTGGCTTATATCTGTAAGACTCCAGTCTCTGCCTCTGTCATAACATGGCACTCTCCCCATGTGTCTTCATTCTATCTTCTCATAAGGACACCAATTATAATAGATTAAGAACCCACACTACTTTAGTATATCATCTTAATTAATTACAACTATAAAGGCTCTATTTCTGAACAAGGTCACATTCTGAGGTACTGAAGGTTAAGATTTCAGTATACCTTTTTAGGAGTATACACTTCATCTTATTTCAAATGACACTCATCTTATTTCAAATTTGCTCCCTGTGCTCATCACTCCCTATCCCACTTCTGTTCTTTTCTCTTTTCTGCTGTTTACTGCTTCCTAACACACCCTATATTTTACTTATTATTTGGTTTGCTGTCTGGCTCTCTCTGATGGAATCTAAGTTCTATCAGGTCAAGAATTCTTGTGTGTTTTGTTTCCATCCTCACAATACCTATAGCTCTTACAGAATACCTAGCACATAGTAGAAGCTCAATAAATATTTTTTGAATGACTATAAATGGGAAACCACTAACAGCGTTATTTCATTGTTAAGAAGTTTGATTACTTATCTTTAATTTAAAGCACAAAAAGTAATCCCTACTTTTTTTCATGTCCTAATAAGTTAGGTATAGAAATAATATATAAAATATCTGAGATATAAAACTGAAAGCAACAAAAAAAAACAAGATAAACAAACAAAAACTCATAGACACAGACAACAGTTCAGTAGTTACCAGAGGGAAGAAGGTGGGAGATAGAAAAGAGTAAAAGGGATCAAAGATATAATGACAGAAGGAGATTTGACTTTAGATAGTGAACACAAAATGCAATATATGAATCATGTATCATAGAATTTTACATTTGAAACCTGTATAATTTTATTAACCAATGTCACCCTAATAAACTCAATTTAAAAAGGAGGAGGAGGAGGAGGAGGAGGAGGAGGA